>JAPMOR010054877.1:411775-463796 GCA_026543865.1 Argiope aurantia | reverse complement strand
AAAAAAAAAAGAAATAATATTTATGAAATAGAATCCACTCGACCGATGCCGTCTCCAGTATGTGCAGAGCAAATGTTTTCTCATAGGAAGAATGAAAATGTTCGATAACGCATGTTTCAATTCCTGCCAGTCTCATTCGAGTCGATCCTTCTATCGCTATCGAATCTATCGTGAATATGTATGTTATATATGTTTTTGTGTTAATTGCAATTCACCATATTAAATATTCATGGTAGCAGATTTATGCAGACTCATGGATAAATTTTTAAGCGAAAGTAAGCGAGCTATAGACAATAGTCAAGCATCAACAAGTACACAGAGGAGCGTTGTTCCAAAAATAAAATGAAGAAAATATTCTCAAGAATTCTAAAATTTTGGGTTCACCAGTACTGAAATAAATGAAGAAAAAAGGCCCCTGTATAACATTTGCTCAAAAATGTTGGACAGACAGCATGAAACCTAATAAACGACATTTGGAAACTCTTCATAGTGAGTATGTCAACAAATCCAGAAAATTCTCCGAATTAAAATTAAAATCATATAAAAAGCAAAAATCATTTTTAAAGAAACTTTCTCTGTGAATAAAAAAGCTTTAATTGCATCCTATAAAGTTTCATATAAAATTGCCAGGTGTAAAAATAACTCACACCATTGGTGAAGAGCTTATTTTGCCAGCAGCAATTGAGATTGTATAAACTATGTTTGGAGATAATTTTTCAAAACAATTGCAGTCCATACCTGTTTCAAATGATACTGTTGCTCGTCGAATTGGTGATATAGCTGAAGATGTACAGTGTCAGCTTTTCTCGAAGTTGCGTGGCAAATTGTTTTCAACACAGCTTGATGAAGCAACAGATTGTAATAAAGATGCTTATTTAATTGGCTATGTTCGATTTTGTGATAAGATGTCAGTAGTAGAATAACTACTTTTCTGCAAACCAACAGAACTCAAAACAACAGCGCTCGCATTATTTGCTATTTTAAATGATTTTATGAACGAGGCAAACATAGAATAGAAAAATTGCGTCGAAATATGCATCGATGGTGCTCGTTCAATGTCCGGAAAATTCCAAGGTATACAAGCACTTGTAAAACAAAAATCGCCCCAGTGCGTCTGGACACATTGCATGATCCACAGAGACGCTTTGGCTTCGAAAGAAATGAGCCCTGGTCTGAATACTGTGTTAACTACGGTTGTAACCGTAGTAAATTATATAAAATGAGACCCCTGAAATCGAGAATCTTTTCCGCACTTTGTAAAGACATGGGTTCAGTACATTCAGCGTTACCATTTTATTGCGAGGCAAGATGGTTATCACGTGGGAAATTTTTGCAACAAGAAATGTCCATTTTCCTAGAAGAAAACAGACCGGAGGCCGAAAATTTTCGCGATGGTTTATTTCTGATGAAATTGAGCTACTTGGTCGATATATTCGAGAAATTAAATAACTTGAATCTTCAACTCCAAGGAGCAAATACACTTATGTTGGATACGAGTGATAAAGTTAATGCTTTTTGTGGAAAATCGGAATTGTAGGAATTGAGGAACAGAAATTTAAAGCAAAAAAACATAACAATGTTTGCAAATGTGGATGATTGTATTAAAACTTACAAGGCTGATGAAGAACATGTAAAAGTTGTTTTTGTAACCATTGAAAATCATTTAGTCATGCTGGCAAAGAATTTTAAAAAGCATTTTTTTGCTGACTACAAACTGATAACAAGTTACGAGTGGGTTAGGGATCCATTTCATAAGACTCCCGAAGGACTCTCAATTGATGAGGAAGAAAAATTCATAGATTTCGCGAAAAGTGGCGAAACTAAAAGACAATTTAGTAATAAATCACTCTTTGAATTTTGGGTAGGAGTAGAGGATGATTTTTCTGCACTAAAAACAAGTGCATTTCGCATTCTATTACCATTTTCAACATCCTACCTTTGTGAAAATGGATTTTCTGCTGTGGCTTCTTTGAAGACAAAATATAGATCTCGGCTAAATATAGAAAAAGAGCTGAGAGTGACTATTTCTAACATTAAGCCTTCCTTCGAAAAACTTTGCTCTGCAAGACAGGTCCAAGGAAGTCACTAATAGTTATTAAATTTGTTTTTAATTTAGTATATTTTGATTAAGTAAGTTTTGATTTTGTAAATTGTTTTACTTTAATGTTATTAAATATGTCGAAATGTATCTTATTTTTTATGTGTATGTGTGCTTTCCTTTCAGTCAGTTAATCAATTTTTTAAAATAATATTTTCTCTTGGATATTCCCGCCCCACTGATTGAGAATCGCTGATTTATATATTTCTCATTTGTGCGGCTTTTGATTACAATTTCGATTCCTTCATAATCCAAGGTCCGAGTCACTTCTTCAAAAATCGCATCCGAGAAGTATATGATACCGATTTCATGATTTCGGAATTATTTTCACATTGAATAAAAAAAATATATATATATATATATATATGTAGGGTGCCTACTAAAGTTATAATACTTTTTTTTTTTTTTTTTTTTTTTTTTTTTTTTAAGGACACGATGGACACCATTGCTAAACTTCGAACTTTATTTTCTTGTCAAAATAATACTGAAAAACAATCTAAGAATTTAAATATATTCGAATGTTGTACTTAATTTTCATAAACAATCAGCAGGTCAGTTCAAACATTAAAAATAATTTTATTTAAACGTCTATCTCCTTGTACATAATTCATGGAAAATAAGAATTGCAACTAAGCAATAAAGGATGATTTTTCACTTTTATGATAAATGTCAATTTTTAAAATTCATTTAGGATTTTCTAATATTTTAAGAATAATGTCATAAGCTCAATATCAACATTATAAAAGGTATCCTAAAGTCCACACAAGATTTAAATTTTAAGTGTTGTCAATTTAAAAAAAAAATCATGACAGTTGACAGACCAGCGTTATTAGAAATACAACGCTACACGAAAGAACAACGTGTTTTTATAGTTGACCAATATTTTTAAAATAATTGAAGATTTGACTAATTTTCGTAAAAACATATGGTCTGTGCCACATGACTTTCAATTCGAAAAAAAAAAAAAAATTCAATGGTTGCACAAGTCATTTCCTGGTCATATAATTTCTCGTTTTGGTTATGAGCCCAAGTTCGAACCCCAGATCGTGCGATTAAGTCATTGGACTTTTTTTTAGAGTTTTTGAACGTCTAAGCTTTTTGCTACCAAGCCCATGAACACTCAAGTTCTGATAGAGGATATTGAAAGTCGAATTTGTTAAATCTCATGATCTCGGTTTCCAATTCCTATTATCTTAACGGGAAATTACTCGAGAAGGGAATAACAGGAAATTGTGGCATTTGAAATGTTTCTCGGTCTGTATGGCATATGGCACCAACAATATTTCAATGAAAATTAGTGAATCTTTTATTATTTTTTAAATATTGCTTCACAGTGGAAACGCATCAGTTTTTTTTCTTGCAGTGCTCCATTTTTAATAAGTTTAAATTGACAATTGCCCTACAGTCTTTCTTTTCCGTTGACAAAATTTTATAGCACAAATAGCGCAAATTTTAAATCTTACTTGAATTTTGGAACACCCTGTGGTTAAGACCATTAATTGTTGTTTGATATAAATTCATACCTGTCACTTTGGCGTCTGAATCACAGTCCTCCTCTGAATCGGATTCTCTCCTTTTACTGTGTTTGCCTCTACTAGGTTTGAGGAGTTCCTCTATGGAGTAACCGCTGCTGGATTTGCTTTCCGTTGTTTGTGAAGATGCTGCTTCTTTGAGTGGTGAAGATCCTGTAGTCGATCGCGAAGGGCCAGGGTTCGATACATCTAGAGCAGGAGGAGGAGCCGTGGTTGGCAACAACGGCGATTCTGGAAGGAGATAGGGGGTCGTGTAACAATTTGGACTTACTGGAGAAGAATGGGGACCTGAAAAAAGCATGAAAAAGATTTCAATAAAAACAGAGAAAAGGAATATCTTTTATATGTATATAATTTAGTGTCAAAAAATGCCACATGAACATCTAGATTTTAAAAATATGATAAAGTTTTCAATGTGTTTTTCTAAATTTGATTGATTAAGAAATATACAAAGAGAAATACAGAGAGAAATATATACTTTATAATTTTCGAAAAGAATTTGGTTTCGAGATATTGATAAATTTTTACATTTCAGGTTTCACCGAAGTCAGAAAAATATTAAAAAAAAATGTTTGCCTGTTTATTACGAAAAAAATTAAGCCAGATAAACTAATGGCACTCGATACAGAGGCCGATTTTGGCATTTTGTGGAACTAAGCAGGGTGCATTAAGAGGGCTTTACTTTCAATAAACTGATAGGTTTTATTTGAAATTTCAAAACATTTTAAAACTGAATGAAAGTTTTAACGATAGCATAAAATTATTTAATTTAAATGCATAATGATATTTAGTTTAAACATATTTAGTTTGTGAAAATAACTTTATTTTTATTTATTTATTATTGATTATTACTGCGTCGCATTCACATTTATGTATTGTATAGTTACTTCATGTTAAAATTACAATAACAAAACTAAATAGAAAAAGATTTCAATCTGCCCAATTAAGCTTGACAAAATATTAACATTATTCTAATATTTTATAATCCATATAATTTGTATTTTTTAAAAAGTATTAATTTAACAACTGATCTAATCTTATTTTCAATTGATTTATTTGCGTCTCTACTTTTAGCCTAGTGGCCCAGCATTCATTATAAATATATGAATGGAACGAATTTCATGCAAGATCCATCTATGGAATATCTATTTATTTATTCCTCAGTATGCATTTAAACCTTGTAATTCAAAAATGCTCATACAATATGGATGGAACTTAACATATGGTTTTATCAACTTTCAGATTGATCAGTACCAAATTTTGATGCAAATAGATCTTAGGTAAGAGATGCAGAATTCATTCTCAGTTATATTCATGTTTCGAACATGAAATGTTTCATATTACGCAAATTCTCCAGCTGGTGTTTGTAGATCATCATATGGTATCAACTTTGTAAAAAGTTGATGGAGAAAAATGGCTATAAAAATATTTATCTATATACAATCAAATTATAACACTTCTCCAGGGCAAAACAATGAACTGACCATTGGGAGCAGGCAGGGATTCATCGAGAACCACATGACCACTGTTCCTGAGAATTCGATTTATGGAAGAGACGCTGGGGATAGACTGTTCGTCACACACTCTTTGGCTCCGAAGAAGATCCCGGATCTCCCAGGCGAAGATGGAAGGATTTTCTTGCTTGTATCGCAAAATCTTTCGCACAACGTGAGGTGTGGCTACTTGCTGCAATGCGAAGGTAGTTTGTTAATTACTTTTTCTTCTATTTTATATGAAATCAAATTATTTAAATTTGTTTCATTTTGAAGACATGACAAAACAAAATATCATTAATGCAGTTTTTTGTACGCTTAAATAATAATTTTAAGAGTTTTGAAACTAACTCTCCTGGCTAATTTCCAAACTCTTTAATCTTTTATCTTAACAATATAATGTTAAAGAAAAAAAAATCAAAGCAGAGATTTTTAAATGATTTAATTATAAAGATTAATTAATATCACATCTTTTTATTCAGAAGCCAGTATTTTTAACAAATTATATGCCTTTTACTAATGGAGTAGCTACGGGGGTGTCAGATAGGCGATTAAAGATCTCTTGGACAGTATTTTTAAGTAGGGCTATGTAGAAAAAAATGTTAATGCATGTGTAGTACATTTTTAATCGAAATGTAGTGAAAGGGGGACCGGAAAAATTGCATCATGCTCTGTATGTCATATATTCATGGCCAATGACGATGAAGAAATACAATTATATCCTCTTGCCATTATTATAACACTATCTAATTCCTATGAATGAAAGCTTTTGCGGTTAATTTTAGAATTTAAAATAAGAAAAATGAAAAGGCAGACCACATTTATTCATATGCAGAAATTATCAATGCTTTTTTTTCTGCTTTAAATTAACATTCAAATCAAGGAAACTCTCTTAAAAATCATTATTATACTTTCTTTGCTTAAACATACTTTCTTGTAAAATGTACTGTAGTATAGCTAAAATACATTTGTTGTTGAGGTTTCAAAGATATCACAATGCATTTGCGCTTGAAAGTATCTTTCGATTGAAAGGATTTTAAAAATGTAATTTAAACATTCCAAAGGAATTTTTTTTTGACATTACAGTATATTACTAAAATTTCTATTGTCATATTTCTGGAATAAAGTAAATATTTTATCTTACCTTAGGTTTGCTTCCCCCTATCGATCCCGGTTTAATGGAGCCCGTTTCATAAAACCTAGTGAGAATCTTGGAGACGCATCCATGAGACACGAGTAGTTGCCTGGAGATATCACAGGGCCGCACTCCCATCAAGGCAAGCTCTACGATACGACGGCGTACGTAGTCAGGCAGTGGGCGTCCATTGACGAAGACGCCACCCAGTTGGTTCACACCAGCCTGACCTACAAAGAAATCAACAATCTGTTAATTACGAGGAAAGAAATAATAGGATAAATGTTTTTACTTTCTTATACACAATATAAAGAGAAAATAATGAGATCGTCCAACGTTTTTATTTCCTTGACTTATCTCCATATTTTAGACCTTGAGTTAAAAAGAAAAGAACGTTTACTTGATATCTCTCCGCATATATTTAAACTGTAAATCAAAAGTGTGCGTTAGTATTTATTATAGAGCTATCTTGCACTAAATGTCTTTATATACAAATATGAGAGGGGGGAAAGACAATTACTTAAGAAGGAGGAAGGAGTAAACATGTTTCAAAACTCTTTAAAAACTGTATTAAACAAATTCAAATTTCAGTACTCTTGTTATTTAAAAAAAAAGATTTAAAACTTCTTTAGGGTGAGTACAGGTTTTCGAATTTTCTACACTATTACATTTCTCAAAAGAATTGAAGGTTAAATTTCGTTAAGTATATTTTTAATCTTCTCTTTTTCGTAAGGATGGCTTTTATTTTTCTAATATGTTAAATGAAATCGTCTCTTGTCAGTGACAAGCATAATGCGCCAGTTTAATTTTTGCATCCCCTTAGCTTTCTAAAGCATTAAAAAGGTCAAAACAACGGCACGAACAGTTATATGTAACATGACATGCGTATCTTTATATATGTACAACTACGTATAGCTTCTTATTGAAGTTTTTTAAAAAAATTACTTATTTCAAAAATTAATTAAATAAAAAATAAAACAAAATTTATTTGAAAATAAAATTTTATTTTAAATGCTCTACGAATTTGACACAACATATAAGATATTTAAGTACAATTAAACGCTTTGTTATGTTTTAAAAATGAAAAAAAGGAGCTCGATTAAAATGAAAAAAAGGAGCTCGAATTCCTCTATAAAGCCCTAACTACCGCTATCCCTAAAGTATGGTAGAAAAGTAACTTTCTCTTGGAGGAAAAAAAAAAAATTTTTTAACGGAATGAAACTGAAATTCTTCACCCCAAAAATGTTTTATCAGATAACAGCTAAAATCAACTACAAGGAGGATGTGTATTATGACGTAGCTCTTAGCTATGCAAAGGGAGATATAAAATAACAATTGCCTTTTTTGTATGTTTCGTGCTGTGGGGTCTTGGCGAATAAATAATGAAAACAGACAATTTTTAAAAATCATCTTTGGATCGAAATCGACCCAACGAGAGAAAGAAAACCGCTTGTCACGCTCATGCCCAAGCAATTTGAAAATATTAGCACAACAAACTTCCTCAAAGCCCGTTTCGGATCTCCAAAGAGAGCTTTCTTCTCAAAACAGGAAGGAAGCCATTTCTTAATTATGGGAGGGAAAGTATAATAGAGGTATTGGAAAGGCAGGCTTATTTACTTGTCAATGAGTTCTGGCAATTGGATGCCATGATTAATAGTTCCTTGCTGTCATTTAGCGTTGCAATACAGTAGGTTTTATTTCATTGTGCTTATATATGTGTTAAAGGAAAGAGGATATTATCTGCGACGGTGGCGGTATGTTTTTAGTGGTGCTCACAAAACAAATGCTTATCAAAATTAAAAGTAATCAGAGGGAGTTGTCTTCTCGAAGTTTTCTCGCATATATGTTTCAATTAAAGTCCTATCTCCCTCCTGCCACATAAAATTATGGGTCTTGACTAAGATCACAAATGCCTTGCATGGCATTGACGAACAATAGTTTAGAAATATAAATCTTTGGTAAGAATCTAGCATTTTTACTGAATCTTTCAAACGAATATGCATCTTTTTTTGTCGATAGAATGAAAACAAAATGTGACACTGAACCGTATTTACAGTCGCAAGGTAATGTACCGAATTTCATTGTTTTAAGCCATTTCGTTAATCAATTATTGCTTTTTTGATAGCAAAATCGTAAATTTTTATCCAAGTTTCAGCCAAATGGTCAAAGTGGAAAAAAAATTCGAATTCATATTTGGTTGTTTTCGTATTTTATACTCATATGAAAAACTCCAGGAGGAGGTTTTCCTATTGAAATGAAAAAGAAAGAATAACTATACAAAGCGAAGTAGCTTAAAAAGAACTTCAAAGTTTTCATTATTTTGATATTCGTATAGACAGGCATTCTTCTGATCATTTTAATGTAACCGGGAAAAAAAATGAAACTTCTCTTTCTAGTATAATCTCAAATAAAGGTTTATTGTTTCCCCCCTCCTCCCCGGAACAAAGAAAAAAAAAGTGGAACTCGAGCATTTCCCCAGTTTAATTACATTATGCCTCGTTTTAAAAACACATTAGGGCTATTTTGGGGCTGACCTCGTAACTTTGAACAACGGTTAGATGAAGAGAACGACACCTGAGCTGCTCTCTCTCCGAACTTCCACACCATGCCATCGGGAGGATATTTGGCGCCGACAAATTTAAAGTGCATCAGATTCGCTTATACGGCGATTCTTTTGAAGAATCGGGCCTCGAATCTGGAACCTTCATTACCCGAAGTTTAGACCTTATCACCAGGACACCGAGGCCCCGTGCATTGTCGCGAAGGCCACGAGTGCTCAGATTTTCTCATGCATGGTAGTTATGTGTTTCTAGTAGGGAAAAGAAAACTATATTTTAGATTTCCGCTAATTTTTGCCAATTGAAACTAAAATTTGTTGTGGCTACAAAGTCTCATATTAAATTTCATTTATTTAAGCTTGGTGCGCTTTTGAATTATTGTGTTTGAGTCACCATGCAAAAGTACATATCAACAGATGATCAACCCCTTAAAGAATTTGGTTCAAAATTTGATACAAATAAACAATTTAAATGTTAAATTTGTGTACTAAACTTTTAATAATCTAACTTTTTTTACATTTTGTAGCTATCTTCTTCGCTTGTATTTGGAGAGCTAGATAGATTAATTTCTTGAGAATGAATTTCGTTCAAAATCAGAAATATACAAACTTAGTGTACAGTAAGTGTTTCTGAGTTAGTGTGTGTGTACAAAAAGACTTGATCCCAAAAGTCCGTTGTTTGGATTCATGAAGATCCGAAATATGAAAGTGCGTCGTCAAAATCTCGAGTCCGAATTTTTTGACGATTATAATATTTTATCTTCATATACGAGAAAGCAAAAGAAGAAAAAATTCATGCATATACAAAATTTTAACACAGTAAATTCATAGTTTTTGTGTTTCTCAATGAAGAGAAATTTGAGATATTTATCTTCAGGTCCATCAATCTGACTTAAGCTACTATAAAAAATCAAAATACATGAAAATCTCTTTGAATTCTGTTATTGACTAATTACATCAAATATTGGATTTAGATTTTAAGTTTTTATGCAAGGGTGGACCATTTTCTTTTGCTGTGTTGTTTTATGCGTTATCGATATACAAAATGCCAAACAGAAGGACTATTTATTTCTTCGATTAAGATCTTCAAATTCAGCAATAGACATCATATGTTACATTTCGGTCAGTTAACTCTTTGCGGTTTTTAATTATCATGTTCTCATATACTTGGATACACACAAAAGACCAGCCTTATCATTTTTAAAGATTTGATTACAGTTTTATATTAAGGTCACGTTTCAAATTTCATTCATCGATTCGTTTCTTTTTTGAGTTACCGTGTTTACATACACAAAAGCAGACAGACATATAGACATATTTGGAGATATACGTTTTTCAGTCTCAGGTCTGTTAAAAATGTGGAAATTCAACAAAATATGAGGTGTTGATTTTAAGTAGAGTCCTACTTAAGTAGATTCCTACCTATTATAATGGTTGTCATGACAAGACTGGTTATTATGGTTGTCATGTCACCGATCATGTTCCCTAGAATACAAAACCACTCTTCGTTCAAAGTTTTTTAAGTATGTATATATATATATATATATATACTTAAAAAATTATCGTATTAATATAAATATATAAATACGATTTCGTAAATGGCTCATCTAGCTGCAAGGGAGTGGAAAGGTCGGGGATGGAAATTTTCATTTCTCTATAACTTCCTTATTACTGAAGATAGAAAAATAAATACAATTAGCCAAATTAACGTCTCTTTAGGACATATTAAGTTTCATTAACACTTGTCTTTAAAGTTTTCCGATAACTGAAATATCTTAGTTAGAGACTGAAAAGGGATTTTCACGCCTTCTTTATGAGTGCTTCTAACATCAATAATTTATGTTGCCAAATGGTAACTCGGATGTAAAGGAATTTATCTTTGCCTTCTAACTTGTCGAGAAGAATTTTGTTTTAATTTTTTTTATTAATTTCTCTTTGAATAAATACTTCATGAGGAAACAAATAAAAAGATTTCATAATGCTTAAATTTGCTCCATCCAAATTCCTTAAGAACAAGAAAATTCATATCTCTGCGAAATCTGTATCTAATTACGAAATATGACTATGTTTCCTTTATATTTAGAATTGCTAAATTATTGAAGCGGCATTGGGGAATGAAAGGATAAAAAATCCCATAATTAGATCATTGTCACCACATTTAATGTATAATTAAAACAACTTCATTTTTTAGCGCATCTGATTTCAATATCTGCCAGGTGCTTTTCTGCGGTTAGGGATTGAAAAAAAGTAGAAAAGAAAAACTTGTCCTAATGATTTCCTCTTCAACCATGAAAGAAAAGAAGACACGCACGTTGTGAGACAGGTGGTCACTTGGACTCTAGCCCTAAAGCGACACATATAATTTCGATTTTCTATTACCGCTTCCTCTCCAATTAAAATCGCATTTACTACAGTACGCATCAAAAAGTGTGAAACTGATTTCTTCCATTAGTAACTGACAATGAAGAAACTGTTGATGTAATCAGAGAAATATTTTATCGTTTAGCCATTAATAAACAAATTAAATCGCTATTTAACAGATAAAAGTAAGATGTTCATTTTTTATTCTGCTTTAATCGTTCGTATCAATGTTTGTAAAAAATACAAATGCTCAGATAGTGTTATTTAAAAAGTGATTGCAATAGTTAAAACTTAAAAATTTCTCAACATAAAAACTTGAAACAATAATCGACATTTTTAATCATTTAGTCATTACAGAATATATTAGAAATTAATAATTATTTTATTGAGAAAAAGTATACATGCTTACTTTTCTATTTTTTAATTGCTTATATTATCATTTATTTAAAATTCAATTCTTACAATTATAATTAGGGATATTACATAAAATATTTGTTCAAATAATAAAATAACATTAATTACTATTCGAAATGTAAAGGCTCACTCAATTTCTTATTATTTTTCCTATTTTCTCTGTAATATATAGATCTCCAAATTTATTAATTGGCGCTTTATTCTGAAAAGATTGTAGAATATTAGATATTATTCAATTTAAAATCGTTAATCTTTATGTATAAACTAGCCACCTATGGCGCCAATCCTAATGTTCGTTAAAATTTTAATAATTAAATATTTTACGCAATTCCTACTTTAATAGCTTCTTCATCAAAATATTTTAAAACTTCAAATTTTGATAGTCATATAATTCACTCATAATATTATAAAGGTCTTACTGTTAGCTCCCGTAGAATTTATACTTTAAATTAAAGTGGAAAGGATTAATCTGCAATTAATATAATAATATTTTTTACTGAAACAAAGTTTTTTGTAATATGGTTACTGAAAACAGTCACTGAGCGTTTAAACTTTATGGGCACTAAAGAATATATATCTTAATTTATGTAATATCTCAAGAATTTCTCAACAAAATTTTCTCAGATTCATCATGACCAGATCGATTAATTAATAATGTTTAATTTTAAATGCATCAAACACTAAGAAAATAAAACGAATCGTTTAAAATAATCGGTTGAAAACAGGTTAAAAAAAACTACCTAAAAAACGATGTACTTAAAACTATAAGCATATACAAAAAATATATAACATAAATACAATTTAATTACAAAAGCATGCAACTAACCTAAAAATAATTTAAATCAAGTCCGCAATCAGTCACAACAATCAGAACACAATGCGCATGCGTGAATTTTCAACGCCAGTTACGGTAACGCAAATGCATGAATTTTTAATTAATAATTAAAGTTAGTTTTTAATTAATAATTAAAATTCTAATTAAAAATTCAAAAAAAGAGGGACCCCAGGTGCACATTCCCGACTTCTAAGGTATACATGTACCAAATTTGGTAGCTGTAGGTCAAATGACCTGGCCTGTAGAGCGCCAACACACACACATATTGAGCTTATTTTATAATATATAGATATAGATAAACAAACATATCTTTGTTATGAAGGGTTTTTTTTAACAGTATATTTAAAATAAATATCATACATTGCTTTATTCTCTAGGGACAATACTTCAGCAAAACTCTTGAGAAATAATAGGACAAATTATTAAAAAATCAATTAAAGCACATAGTACACTCAAACATTGTTATCCTTTTATTAAATAGCACCAAAAATGGTTTTTTCATAAAAAATTTTATTGTTTCATTGATAAAAAAAATAATCTCATTTTTATGAAGAATATGTAATCCAAAAATTAAAAAAGGCATTGTGTTATTTTCATTATTAGAGCCATTAAAAATACTTTTTTATTATTGCTTATGAAATTAATCGCTTGAAATGAAAAAAAAAATCGTCTGCCCAGATTAAAGAAAAACATTTGATTTTTTTTTTAACCCAATTTTAAACTAATTAACATTATAGTAGAAATGGAATCGATGCTAAACTGAAAAAAAAAAAAAACTTTTCCTTGTGAACATTAAATAAAATTAGTTTCTTTTCATTCATTCAAAATTACACAGTAAGTGAATTTTTCTTTTTTAATTTGATTCTTATTTTACAATTGCAATATTATTATGCTATTCTTTTCTATAAGAAGTTTCGCTTATGTTAAAATAAGTGATGTTACACATTTCTTGTAATGTAAATATGGTAGATGTGATATTTTTCCTCCAAAGAAAATATAATTGTAAACTCCTTTGTATCCAAATTTGCAAGAACTTACATATTCTTTATCATAGTTTTGTTTGAGAGTCGCAAGATTTAGTAAGTATTTAATGCTAATTCAAAATTTTTCTGTGCTTAGAAATTTAAACTGATAGTGAATCTAAATTAAAAGTCTTGAATTTTGATAATATCATTTCGATCTTAAATTAAAGCATTCCAAAAGACAAAGTTTTTAGTTGGTATTTAATAGTTGCTTCTATTTTAAAAGTAGAATCTGCGTTTTTTAAAATAAAATTATATTGTCCATTCATAATGTAATATGAAAGCATTTGTATTTAAAGAAAAAAAAACAATTTTTGTAATTTATTTTATTTAATATTTGATTATTTATATAATTCAAATTAAATATAATGATATTTCAAGGTATTTATACATTTTAATTTTGAATAATTCTTCGTATTTTTATTCAATATCAACTAAATATCTTAATCCTTTTTTTTTAACTTTCTTGATACCAAATTCATGTGTGTTTCTAAAAAACTTTAAATTCTTTCTTAAATCGAAAAGTTCTAAGAATTTCTCTTATTTTAAAATATCCGTTCAGAGAATATTATCTCTGTCTGTATTGGATGGTTTTCTCTGTTATTTCTGTCTGTAGTGGATGGATTTGTCTGTTATCTCTGTCTGTATTGGATGGATTTGTCTGTTACCTTTGTCTGTATTGGATGGATTTGTCTGTTATCTCTATCTATATTGGATGGATTTGTCTGTTATCTCTATCTATATTGGATGGATTTGTCTGTTATCGCTAAGCGAGGGAACACGATAACTGCAAAAAATAAAGATCTAGGTAAATGGATGAAATTTGCTACACAATTTAAGCATCTAAAGTGTAAAAACATATTAAATTTTAAAAGAAATTCAGGCGCAAGAATTTGTTCTGTCTGTCTGCATGTAAGTGAACAAAATGCTATAACTTCGAAACAAAACCACTACATAGAAAAATTTGGTGCACAATTTTAGCTTCTGAAATGTAGCTCCACATGAAATTTTGCACCAAATACGTCAGCGTTTTGACCTCTGTCGGTCCATATATTCACATGTGTATGTAAATGTGATAATTAAGAAAAGCAACAAGTCAGATAACTGAAATTTGGTATGTGATCTTATTACGAAATTTGCAGTTCTGTTTCAAGTTTCTGTCTCAATTAGTCGACAAAAATACATCCAAAATACTCGGTTTTCTTTACTGTTCCACAAAAGATAAAGCGCTTCTGTGGGAGCTCTGAAAATAAAAATCTGAGCATTTAGCGTATTGCCCAAGATTCACAATTTTTATGCTGGGAAAGGGGTAACATCTTTTTTAGGAAATATACGAGAAAGTTCCGGAGAAATCACACCCGATACCTTTTTTTTTCTGCTGTCCTTACTTCTTTACCAAACTTTAGTTGTCCAACTTAGCATTGTCCCTCAACTGAAGAAAAAGACTCAAATTGAGAAAACTCGGATTATATAAAAGGCAAAACATTTAAAAAAAATATTTTTATACGTGCATTTTTCATGTCTTTTAATTGAAACTGATAGATATATCAGATTCCATATCATATTTTCTTTTTTCTTTTCTCGAAATAATTTATTTACTTTCAACAATTTTGTTTTTTCACCCATGTTTGTAATTATTAATTTAAACATTGATGTCTGGCGGATTGAGAAAACTTTTTATGTTCTTGGATAGAAACAAATAAAGTTAAATGCGACTTGATTAAGAAACTATGCTTCATATAGCAAAAAAAAAAAAAAAAAAAAAAAAAAACCTATCTACATTCTTTAGCAATAAAATGGCAAAGATACATGGTAATATAGGAGTTATAATATATGAAATCACCAAGTTAATTTATCTTTTTTATGGTTCCATGCATTTTGAGCTAAACACACAAACTTTTTTTCTTTGATTCCTGGCTTTTAATTTTGGGCATAGAAAAACTGCAATGTTATGAGAATAGAATATAACAACGTTTTAGATGGGAATAATTCTAATAGAAATTGCTCTTTTGAAATGAATTTTTTAATACAATTTATTTCATTTGGAGATTTTATTCCTTAAAATTTACAACTGCCTTTCGTCCAAAAGAAACAAGGAATAAAAAAAATGCAGCTTTCAATAATTTTTAGTTTAGCGCCTTTCGTTCAATCTGTATATTTTTATGCACTTTTATTTAATTTGATTTGCCTCATGTTTGTAAAGAGGGAATTTCGTAATGAATTTCTAGCTTACTTCCGGATGTTCTATATTTTGAAAACTAGAATATTTGTGTATTCTCGATGGCAGTATATTATTTTAATATTTTCAAATCTTAATTACAAGTATCTGTCACTCGGCTAATTTAACTAAATTTTGATTCTGCATAAGGCATCCACTTGTTAGTAATTTGAAGAAAAGAATAATTTCAGGATTTTTTTAATATTTATAAAGACAAATCATAAATTGGATATCTAACAGTAGAAAAATAATTAAATTATTATTATTATTTATTTATTTATTTGTGCATAAATAAACGCATGCTTTTAAAAAATTATTTTTTATCGAGTTTATCATTTATTAATCTTTTTCTGGTGAATACAAATAAAATTAAGTAAAATTGCTATTGTAGCTAATTTTATGTAAAATTTTAATTCTTATAATTTTTTTTTCTGAAGATGTCTTATCGAAATAAGAAAAGAAAAGAAAAAAAGCAATCTTGCAGATATTGATTATTGTTTGAAAAATGAGTATTTTTTCATGTTTTTCTTTCCTCCTTTTTTTTCCAAGAAGATTAAAAATACTTGATTAAAATACAGAAAAGGAAAAAAGAACTCTCTATATTTAGCATTTCAGCTGAGGAAAATAGATTGGTGATTCTCATTATTGAGGATCTGAAGTAGTTGCAATGTCTTGAATTTAATAGCTAATAATAGCATTAAAAAATGAATTCGGACTGAATTTTCAATGCCCTTGCTAATATTTTTATGTCTGCAGATTCAGTTTAGAAGAATATAATAAATAAAAAACACTAATTGGCATTATGTTTTAAAAACTGTTGAAATTATTGTTAAAATAAATAAAAGTGGAAATAGAAAAATAAAAATGTAGGAGTATAAGAAATATAAAAACTAAATTAGCTTCACTTTAAAAGACTGAACTTCGGATTGTTTCAAATGAAATTTTAAATAAACATTTTTGCAGAAGTGGTTCTTTAGTCAAAAATACAAAATCAATTTCTGGCCTATTTATAAAATCTTAGCTCACTATATATCGCTTACTTAATTATATGTAGCAGCAAGAACTTGGTGAAAATGCTTTGATGTCATCTCATTGGTTCAATTTTGTAATCTATATTCGTACATTATAAGAAATGACATTGCATTTTTAGAATATTATTTAAAATCCCTGTTTAATGTATCATTAATCGATTTATAGTTGTGCGAATCCACTGCAGCTCACATAGAACCGTATTCACGAAATGAGGTTTTCACACGCCACGTCGGTTTTCTTTCTATTGTAACTTGTAACAACCTGAAATCAAAGACGATTGATTTCATCCGCCAATTAAACCGATGCACAATTGCACATCTGCCTTTCCAAAACAAGCGTTTGTCACTGCCAGAGCAGGTGACGAGGTGAGAGGACTCGGATTTGTATTGGAATTGCTGTAATAAAACCACCAATTACCTACTCAAATCGTATAATTGGTTCCTGTGTGAACAGAACAGAACAGACGGCCATGAGGTTTTTTTTTCTTTTCTTTTTATATATGTTGGGTTTGGCAACAGTAGCAATGCATGTTTCGAATGATGAAGAGTAGTGTGTTGGGTATTTCTATACAAATCTAAATGGAAGACTACACATAAAATTTTTTCGTGGAAAAATTTGGTCAATGGCATTATGTAAGATGATTTAAAATTTTTTTCTTGTATTTAAAATTTTATGCATATAATTGGTTGATTGTATCTGCTAAAAGGATGCAATTTATCCGAATATGGAGATTTTATGACTTTAGTATGTTATGCCATGTAGAAAATTTTTAATATTTACAATTTTGTGTATGTGATTTGTTAATTATATTCACTATCCAAATATGAAATTTTATTATTTGACTCTTTGACTCTATTTAAACTCTTTCAGTTGAATGGATATTATAACATTAATGGATATTGTAAACATTAATATGCATCTACATTGATGAACTTGCACTCTATTTTCTGAAGTTATATATTGTATTAATTGCCTTAATTTCTGTTTTCCGGGGGTATGTTAAACTTTTAAGCTGCGATATTAATTATACTGTTATTAATTACTCGCCTATGATCATCACTATTTCACCGGGGATACTTATAAAATTTAATTTCAATTAAATTGCATGAATATGACTTCATGTCTGTGAGTTCCACAAATTGAAAGACATTAAAACTTGTTATTTTAACTTTTATGCATATATTCTGTCCATTGTGTAAAGGAATTTTTCTAATGGAGACAATACCACGACATGATAGTGTTTTAAAAAATGTAAATGTTGGTTCATCCGTTTTCTAAATTTCGCGGTCGTATAATTTCAGTTTTTTATTCATCTTGTAAAGTACATAGATATTAAGCAGAAACCTTCTACTTTAGCTTTCAACAAATGAAGAAATCACAAAGTTGTATATTCGATGAAATAATAAAATTATTTGAATTTCAGGAAACAATGCAATCTCTTATTGTAAATAGGGCCAAAGGAAAAATATTTCTATATAAAATATTAAAAAATATTAAACTGGTATTTTTATAAAGACACTTTTTTAATTTTTGAAAATGTTTAAAATTCAATTTTGTGCAATAAATCTTTTTGGAAGTTATCGTGGATAAAGGCAAAATTGAGTTTAATTTTTAATTAATTAAAATTCATATTAAAACTTTAAAAAAATTGCTCCAAATTGGACATTTTCATACTGCAAGGTATATATATATAATGTGGTAACTATAGGTCATACGGCCAGGTCTGTAGAGTAACACACACACAGACACATTCAACATTTTTATTAATAAAAAAAAAAGTAGAGATTGTTCCATTGATCTTTGACTTACATTTTACGTTACTAATTAAGGAGAAGGTACTGTTTTTAATTTTTCTTTTTATCAATTCTATTTTTATCTCAATTGTAGAAAATAACACATTTATTTTTATTTATTAATTGTCTTGTTTATGAATAATATAATTGATATTCTATTTTTATTTGGATGCAAAGAAATGCAAAAGAAAGTGATCTTAATTTAGCACTGCAAGATGTTTTTTTAATTGAAAATAAACCCAGTAATTTAGCGAAAATCTAATATTTAAATAAAATGATAAATAATCGAAATATTGTAGGGCTATAATAAAGTTAATAACATTTGACATTACAGGGATATTTCAGATTGAATTGCTTATTCACATATAAATGTTGTTGTAGGAAAAGGCAATTTAATAATTATGTAATCATGAAACGTTATTAAAAATGAATAACTGAGGAAACCGTTAGCAGCAGTACCGATAAAATACTATGAAAAGTCTCCCGAATGACTTATATTACAGCTGTATGTCATTGGAAATTTGTATTGCATCAATATAGACAACAAACATAGAAATGTTTTGACAGTTTTAAGCTTATTTATTCGGAATTAGTACCTCCGAAATAACTTGCATAATATGATAGAATAAAAAAAAATGTTGAAAAATTATTTTCCCACAGAATATAAGTCATATATGCAACACTACAAAAATAACAAAATAGACAGATAAGGTAACAACAACAAAAAAATAATACTTTTGTAATTTTTTTTATTTATTATCGCATTTTCACAAAATTGGTATCAATGGAAATCATTTGAGAATACAGATTTGTTCTAATTTATAAACTTATTCACAAACATAGTTAATTAATAACATTAAGTACGAGATAGTAATTAGTTAAATACTATCTCAGAATATTTCCATTACGTTTTATTTATTTATTTATTTCCTGAATTGATATATCGTCGTAAAATTAACCCCCAATAAAATTTTGCGAAAAATTCGAGGATTATAGGTCTTGAAAAATGACGTTTCAAATGATAAATAAATTTTAAGATTATTCATCGTTACCTCGGTAACTATTATATATTTCTCAAAATACTCTATCACCATAGGAAAATTATCTTATTTCATAAAGTAACAAAATAAATGCATGCATAACATAAATTTAATATTTTTTATGAATTCTTAATCATGAATGTGGGGGAAAAAGTGGTGTAACAGAGTAAAATTCTTGAAAGTGAGCAAAACTCTAAAATGTCTCTAGAGAGACTGAAATGTCAGAATCCAAAAAATTGTGCACACATCCCAAACAGTATTTGAAATATTTACAAAAATTGGAAAATTTCCCTAGTCGATTTGCAAAGCCCACTTTCTGAGGGACCTATCTTAAATTTATTTGTATTTATAGTTCTACTTTTTGTGAAATATTAGTCTCAAAAGTCATTATAATATCGCATTTGGCTAAATATTACATTTATTTTCAGATCAGACGATTTTAATTTAATATGAATTTTATTTTCTTTAAAAAATTACTGTTGTTTATTACTGTTCTTAGCAAGTGCATTTGTATAAAAACACAATTTCCAGCCCTTAGTTAAAAAAAATTATATGATAATTTGCCAGACTAGATCCGTTTGTATTTGTCTTGATTTCATCAGTTGTTGCGTGAAAGGAAAAAAAATATGTCCATCACTCTGCTATTCTTATTCTATTTTTTTTTCAATGAGTGTTTTTCGCACGATTTTTCATGCATCTTACAAATAGCATATTAGTCTACAAATATTAATATGTTAAAAAAAATCACGGTTTCATTTTGTCTGCACATTTTTTCCGTATGCTGCCAAAATATGCTTCTGTTAAGCTTCTTCGTTAGAGAATACAATCCTTATTTTAAACCTTATCTCTTTGATTTATAGAATACAAAATTCGACTGAGAAGAATAGTTTAGATGCCAAAAATGCAAATTAATTTTGGTTTTAAGCCTGCTGCTTTCATGAGTAATCGGGTTTCATACTTCGGAATAGACAGACTGCGAGACACAATTTTCTAATATAATTGGAACTTCAAAATCTAGCTGAGATATATAAGACTGGTGATAATTAGGCTTTTATAAAATTTCATCCATCTGGCTTTTTTCACTTATTATATTCACATAGTTTAGAACAGATAGACAGACTTCTTTTGAAAGGATTTCATCAAAAATTTCATT
This sequence comes from Argiope aurantia, assembly GCA_026543865.1. Lineage (NCBI taxonomy): Eukaryota > Metazoa > Arthropoda > Arachnida > Araneae > Araneidae > Argiope > Argiope aurantia. The sequence goes on along the minus strand of JAPMOR010054877.1, from coordinate 443,113 downwards.
CCCAATGATGATTTTGATGTAAAGGTCAAAGAACAAATCTCATCCTTGTAATTCTTTTTCCAAGTTAATATGAAGCAGACAGATAGATGTGATTTAAAATATGCTTTTTTTTTTTTTTCCTTTTAGAGTGGTTTGAGAAAGGACGATTCTCTGAAATAGGTGTTCAATTTATTTGTAAATTACAGCTCTTTACACTGTGTAAGTCATATGAGGACAAGAAAAAAAAAAAAAAAAAAGAATTATCCCAAATATTGTTTTATCGCCATAAATGTTATCTTTATACACTTTTTGAATCAAGTAGATGGAATTTCATGAATCTAATTCATTTTTACTTCTGTAATATTTTCTTAATTTTGAATAATAATAGTTTAATTTATTATTATGGTGTTAATAGAATTTTTTTTGAAATATTTGTCAATTGATTAAAGTATGGAAATAACTGAAATATTGTTGAACTTTATGTAATAATCTTAAGTGTAATATTTTTGCTTTTTCGTCTATATAAAATAGAGAAAGTAATTTAATCGTCAAAAAATTCAAACTCGAGCTTTTAACAAATCCTCACCTTCATTTCGAAAAACACATTTTTAGAAACCGTCTGTCTGTCTGTAACAAAGATAACAAAACCACTTTGTTCTAGTTGGATGAAATTTGGTATATAATCTTTAGACCAAATTTCTTGATTTCTGTCAACTTTTTTTTTTTAAAAATTCGGTTCAGAGGAAGTATTTCTGGCTGATCGAATATAAATTAACACCATAACTTCAAACGATGAGAGCTAGATGGATAAGATTCAGTACATATAGTTAATCTCTATAGTGTAGATAGATACCCAACAAATTATAAGCCAAATCCAACAAAAATGATTGTTTGTCGGTCTGTACTTTCAGACAAATGTAAATGCGATAACTCAAAAACTCAATGACCTAAATATATCAAGCTTCGTATGTGATTTTGTGACTACAAGAGTAATTTTATATAAAATTTTTGTTTCAATCAGTTGAGACAAACATCTATAAAACACAAATTCGATTTTTCGATTCTTTTTACCATATGCCAGGGATTAATCGCAAAAAAAAAAAAAAAAAAAAAAAAAAAACCGCCAAGCATCACACGATTGATTTGGTAAAAATACTAAATTCATCACAAAAATTAATATTTCACAACTATCGTACGCCATTGCCATGCAAAGCATTCACTGGGATAACATTTTTACTATTAGATTATACAAGGAAGTTTGGGGAAGGCCCCTCTCTCTCTAGTTATTATAATAAATCTTCTATCCGATTAATAATCATTTTCTCCTGAAAATACCCCCCCCCCTTTTAATAAGCACCGATAGTTTCAGTGGCTTAAAGTGTCTTGACGATATTCGTTTCTTGCAATTAACGTTTTAAAAAATGGATTAAACTATAAATTTCATTCGCCTTTAAAACTGATGGATGTTTATTTCTTATGGCAGGATAAACTAAAGTGATTGAATAATAAATTTATTTGAAAAATAATGGAAATGCCTTAATATTCAATGAAAACAAATTTTTTTTTATAATTTTAAAAATTACACTCATATTAAGGATAAATCTGAATATTGTTGATTATTCTTTCGAAAATTCTGTTATGATTCGAAACATCTGTAAATAAAAAAGATAGATGTATTTTTTCCCCTTGCTATTAACACGCTGGAATTTAATATACTATCTCCAGAGGGTTGGCTCTTTTTTTTTTTTTTTTTTTTTTGAGGAATTTTAGCAAATTAATTTGAATATATCTCAAGATCTACAACGGATTCGGATTGAAATTTTATACATATGCATGCTGGATCAAATTATTTAAATATCTCAATCTTCGTAATAGAAAAATTTCGATACAGATATTAATTTAACGATGTTTATTGTCTCAGTCAATCATTTTCACAATTAGAACAAACTTTCCCTTCAAATCATTTCCATCGACACCAATTTTAGGAAGATGTGATGATAGATAACAAAGTTACAAAAGTGTTTCTTCCTCTCCCTCTTCTTATTTTTTTGTTGATGACTGTACCGGAAAATCGGATTATATTTTTAATTTTTTAATAAAATCAATAAAAAAAATTAATAACAGAAAGTCAAAGTTGGCATTGAACCCTACTTTCATAATGAGCGCAAACTTGTTATTTGTTTTTATTGGAAGGTTAATTTTTCTAACTTGTGAAGTTTTTAGAAAGGGAGGCGGGAGGGGACAGTCTCATTCTTACGTGCTTCATTGTTTTTTTCAGTGCATCCTTAAAAAATCATTGATAAAATGCAAAAAAAAAAAAAAAGATAAAAAAATTAGTAACTCTCGCGAATCTTGTTATGAGGAGTTTCATCTTGATATAAATAAGCCATAGTGGTCACAGGTCAATTCCAAATCTCTTATTAAACGACTGCGCCGATTTCAACTACATTTTTACACGTATTCTTTAAGGTCAGAGGAAAAAAAATACTGCCAACTTTTCAGAATGCAATATTCAATTAATTAGAAATCAAACGAAACCTGCCGTAACTTTGGGGCAAATAATCTTACTAAAAATGTTTTAATATCGTATCAAATTTTACTATTTAAATTATATCGGTTTCATTTTTGCGCAATATTTCTTTCAACTGTTATTAACTTTTTCAAAATTTGAAAATATTTAATTAATGTTAATTTTGAACTACTCTATAATCACTAATACACTGTTTTTGTAGCTTCTTAATTTTTGTCAGGTCATTTGCTTCTAATAATTTAGCAATGCCTAAAAACAACGTAAGTCAATCGCTGAAACTGAAAAAAAGTAAGTTTGCCAACAGATGAAACAGATGTGAGCTGATAGATACGGCTATGAGAAATTAACCAATAACTTACTTTTTTTTTGTCATCATTTTCGAGAAAATTATTCCGGAAAAAAATTGTACCATTACAAGATTAAATATTTTACCTTCTCAGCAACAGTTGCATTTTTAGAGCACTTATTTTTTCTATTTTTAATAATTCTTAAAAAAAGTAAACACAGATGATATGAAGAAATTTTCAGATACTTCTTTGCTAGGCAACATTTAGATTTTGAAACACTTTGCCACTATTCTTTAAATTTCTTTTATTCCAATATGTATATTTTATATAAAAGTAGTTTCTACATTAAAAATATTACACATGAAAGGGTTATTAATCCCGATCGGGTACAGCAACTATAGTTCAGCAACGGTTTGTAAAACCCTCCGCGCTTTTGCGCATGCGTTAGGATGGGTTTAATTCGTCAAAATAGTCAATATAATTCGTCAATATAATTTCAAAATGCAATGAGCTGGGAATACCAAATTTGATATATGGTTTTGGAATCACTATTATACATCTGTATTGAAAGTAGGACGCGCAGTCTTTAGAAAGAAGTTCAAAAGACATGTTCGACTCCTTCTTTCTACCTTCTGGTTAAACATCGAAACTAAATACAAAACTTATCATAGTATATAAGAGAAAACGCTTCCGCTAATTTTAAAATACTAAAGAAAATCAGTAAGGAACGTGATTTTATATTTTTCATATTTTATGTCCATGTTTAAAATTCACAAAAATTTATCAATAAGGAAGCGCTTCGATATTTAATTAAAATAACTTTTACATATTAGGAGATTTTGTGATTCTTTTTAACCAATAATCTGGCACTATCTTTGTTTGGACTAAATTCGTAACGGTAATTAACCCAAAATTGATATTTACGAGAGTGGCACGTGCCTTTTTTGACGTGCCACCCTTCAGCCTCTCGAAACATGCAATTTGTGGTGGGTTGCCCTTTAACACGTAGGTCAACAGGGGCCAAAGCGTTCTACAAAGTGGTCGCACGTGACCCTTGTCCAAAAATGATTTAGGACTTCCGACCGGAAGCAGATGTTGAAGTTGCACCTGTTCCAGGGGAGGGGCCAGGTTGCTCATTTGCCCCTTACTTACTCTGATTCCGCCCTTCGTATCAGTGACGTCAACAGGCCCCGCCCTTTGCCTGCTAGAAGCTCATTGGAAGGCCATTAATAGGCCCCGCTCAATTACCCTCATGAGAAACTTTATTTATTTATTTTTTGAGTATGGATAATCGAATCAATTAAATGCCTTTCCATAAGTGTTTTACGTTCATTTTTGTTACGCAGAAGCGATCGATTGCTGCAAAAGAAGTGAACTATAAATAATGGATTAAGTTATGCATTATAAGAGGGCAATAACGCTAATTTGTCCTTTTGTTTTTGGATTTAACATTTTCGTGTGATGAACAGAAAAATTTACTATGTAGAATATGGGAATATAAAAGATCTTTTTCTTGGTTGTTTTTTTATTTTTAGTTATTTATTTTTTATGGAATTTTTGGAATAAAATTTGATAATTTTGAAGAAAATTATATGTATGTGCAGTACATAATCCACTATTACATCATCTTAGATCCACGCAAAATATTTTTATCATTAAGAAATTAATCCGTGATATGAACTTAATGTATTATTTGTATTTTCACCAAAATTTCAACAACAAAAAATACGAATATACGGTATTAGAAATCGATACCCAAACCATTTATGTCTGAAAAAAAAATCCTAAATTAGTAAAATAATAAAATAAGATGCGAAATTGCATTTTGAATGGGAATATATTTGATTTAATAAAAATTTTTATCCTTTAATATTGACATATGCGTGCTGTTGCTAAAGTTTCTCAAATAATCAACTGAAGTCCATTCTAACTAATTTGTACTTGTTGCATCATATTTTCTAGTTATTATGCATATTGTATTGAGTTGGATCAATGTAATTTAGTTATTTAGTATTCGTTGGTGAAGCTACAACTGTAAATCTGGCCTTCCTTAGGAGCAGAGGACCCGATAAAAAAAATAAAGTTACCATTTTTAAAGATTAGTATAGAAAGCTTTAAAGATTTGGAATTAAGAGAAAAAAAAGTTATATAGGGAGCCCCTTCCTTTCGACTTTTTGGTATACTTGCACAATATCATCGGTTATACGCATCGTAACATAGTGAAGTAAATGTTTTATCGCATTAGGAAACAAAAGTTTATTAAAAAACTAGAATTTTAGTAAATTTCAAAACATTTATTAAATTTCAATTACCTAAGACGTCACATTTTTCATTTGCATAATAATTCTTACGTACCCACTAGCGAAAAGGCTAACAGACAATCAACTCTTTGACAGATTTGGTCCAAATTAGGATGCAGATTATCCCTTAATAAGGAAAGACTGGTTTCCTGTAAGTGGATTTAATTTAAAATTTCATCGATATTATCATGTGAGAATATGATGTTGTTTTGGTTGGGGGTTTTGAAGCTCGAAATCGCATAGGCAATGAATATTGAAGCTCGAAATCGCGTTGACAATGAATAAAGCATAAATGGCAATTTTCATCATAATTTTTTATCGCATATATTTTTTTACCTGCTTTTACCAGTATTACATTGTTATTATTATGTAGGCTTCTTTGAAAGCAGATGTGTTTTTAAAAGGTTGATGTAGAACTATGACATCATAGCTGTTATTTCATCTCAAAAGCGGCCTAGCCCCAAAAGTTTGGTTGCCAGCTAGAAAAATTGAAAATGAATTTTTTAAAGAAATTATATATATATATATGGAGGGATAGAGACCGATAGAAAAGTTTTGTGATTGTTTCAAACTGGCTTAAACTGGTTAATACTTAAATTAATTAAGACAAATAATGCCTTAAAAATAATCATGTTCTCACATGATAACTTGAAATTTGCGATCGTAGATTTCATTTTATTTATATTTTTATTGTTATGACCATAAAACACATTTTATCCATTGTGTTTGTTATTGTGTTAAATCGAATTAAATATAAAAAAAAAGAACATGATATAAGGAATAGAACATGACAAAGGATTGCAATAACTTATATAGTATATTACTACATAAGGAGAAAAGTAGCTCTTAAATTCTTTGACTCATTTTTGCACCATTTGAAAATTCAAACGGTAGATTTGATCTACTTAATTCAATTCTGATGATACCACTGAATTAAGCCGCGCATCCAGGAGCAGGGTTCTTTAAAATGGCTTAACTGGAAGCAATTAATCCAATCGGTTACTGGTCGCACAGCTGTAGATACTTATTGTCAAAAATTTCAATTAAAAAGGTAATCAAAAAGTAGCCCCGGTGTTTGATTTAACCCTCATTTCCCCCCAGAATGGTACGAAAAAGGATAATATCATTATTTGTTCCTATTAAAACCAGTTAAGAGTAGACAATATTCTGTATTATGTAATTAGTGGAAAAAATTAGCTTAAATATCAGCTATATTCTATTTATAGTTACACAAATGATTTCTGACTACAGCAATATTTTAGTGAAGATTATGGCATTTTTTCCCCCTAGGAATAGGAATAGTCATAATAAATAAATGAATGAATAAAATAATAAATAAATAAATAAATGAAATTCTTGAAGTGTTTTGTTATTCAACACCTCCAAAAAAATTATTCTGAGAATCCACACGACATCGAGAATTTTAATTCACGGAGAATCATAACCCAGAATCATCATTGGTAAAATCTGAGAGTAATCATTCTGTAAAATCATTCTGAGAATCAGTGTATGTTCATACTACAAGCTAGACTCTTAAAATACAATAACTGACTTCAAGTAAGCATTGGTAGAAAAGATACTTAAGATGGCCAAGCATTTTTTTTTTTAAATATAACTATTGAAATCAATTCATTTTATCTATTTTCATATCTTTCTTTCATTCATTTAATTTCATTTCTTTTCTACAATTTATAATATTTTATTTATAGTATGTATATTGGTTAATGAAAGTGTCTATTATTTTGCTGCATAAAAAATAAATGAGTTCTATAAGAACTTAACTAGAAAAATTGAAATAGAAATTGAAATATAGAAAAAAAAAAACTGCTGAACTAAAAAAAATAATAAATAAATAAAATAAAACTTTTTGAACTTCTAATCTACATGGCATGATAATATTTTGATTTTTCTATTATTCTGAAAAATTACTCTTAATTATATTAGCAATGTTGAATTGTAGAAACTATTGAATTGCAGTTTTTAATATTTATTTCAACCATTTCATTTGAGATCGACTGAAAACAATGGATTGAAACATAAAAGTCCAAGGATGACTTCAGTATTCTTTATTCAGTATGTACATTAGAAATAGATTTTTTTTTTCTCAAAAAAAATCAATGTCTTTATTTAGTTCCTCCTTTGATAATTCTGACTGGTCGAAGATCCATCTAAAATATGGGACCTAGTTTCTACAACCTGAAAGTTAGATATTCATCGTTTCTCATTCTAAACGAGTAAACAGTGTGTTTGTATCACACTAAACGATAATTCATCATAAACAAACTATGAATGGACTCTATGTACAACTTGGAATCATAATTTCTAGTAATTTAAAATTCAACTGGAAACATTTTCAGTGATGAATTTGGAAGTATAATCGCACGCATTTAATTTTTAAACTACATTGAAATTAAAGATACTTTAATTAAGGACAATAAATAAATATGAAACGTCACTCATAAAGCATGTTTTTTCAGAGTGCCGTACAGCCACATGGACATACTTTTCCGCTTTCCGAAACTGGAGTCAATGTGGCGAAACTCGGTTTTATTTAGTCGTGTGATTTTTAACTTGATTTCTATGTAAGGGAATTGTATGAAATTTCTATGCGGACAGTGTAAATAAATTACATTAATTATAGTTTTACTAGTGTGCGTTCCCGCGTAAAAAAAAAAGTTTAGGTATCAGAAAGTCATAGCATCTTATTTTAAAAGATTGAAACCATGGTATCGAATGTTGAAACACGTTGCTTGCCGAATTTACATTATTTTTATTTTAGCATTTAAGTCTAAATTTTAGGCAAAGTCATTTCTTTTGAATATCCAAACCCAAGTCATTTCTGTTTATAAAGTCAGTATTTGTTCAAAATCATTTCTGCTAATAATAAGCAGTTCTGTTCAATTGCTCATACAAATGAAGAGACGCAAAGCTCCAAATAATTGTACAAGACCGATATCTATAACGATTTAAAGTTCAAAAATACTTTAATGAAAAAACAATGACGACTTTTATTCTCGTATTTTTTTTTATATAATTCAAACGCAATTTAAAAGGTCGGATATAGGGGATAAACGTTTTCAAGTAAGCATATTTGGGGCATTTCAAACTCATACAGCATTATAAGGGTAGGTGGGTTGGGAATGTAAAACATTTCACTGATGTAGGAAATGAAAATCATGCATATCTGTGTCTTTAAAAAGACAGATTAAAAATTGCAAACGCAATGGGGGGACGTAAGTCAGGAGCTAACATTTTATAAACAGAACATTTTGATTCATAAGAAAACTGTAATTTTTCGTTCGAACAATAGGAATCATAAAAGAAAGAAAGAAAAAAAAAACTAGAAAAGACTTCCAATTCTTTTCGTATTCAATCGATCGACGGAACAATTGCATGCTTTTCTTTTCGGATGCAAGCGCGGCACTTTACTCAGAAAGGATCGATCCCTGCGGTTATGAATAATGGATTGGATTGGCTAATGCGCATTACGAGCAGACGATAATAAAACGAGTTGGGCTGGAACAAAATGTCGTTGCGCGTTTAAAATGAAAAGAGGGTGCGTGAGAGCTGTGACTTCCTCTGCGAAATCACCCCTGTGGATCGGCTGCTCACTTAGGAATCGATGAGTGTCTTTAATTCTATGTAGAAAATGAGATTAATGATCTTATTTTATGGATTGACTTGCAGTGGGACAGCCAGACTTTTGAAATGATTTTGTGGAGGTTAATTTCTTCATATCTAAAATATAAAGTATATATATTTAGGTTTCATACATAGGTATATTTAAAACCGAATTAAAGCAAAAGTAGCTATATTAAATGGATGAAACAGCATAAAATTTATTATTTGATTCCGAAAGATATTTTTTTCTCTCGTCATTTTTGCACTATATTGTAAAAACTATCACTACTGTTCTAATAACGTTTGAAATAAAGAAAATCAAAATATGCTTTCTTTAAGTATCTTTGCCAATTTATTATTTTCAAATAAAATTGTAACATTTTTCTAAGCTAACACATAGTTATTACATATATCTATCTATCTGTTAAAACATTGTATCTATTTATAATATATTGATGGCAGTAGCTGTTTCTCCAAACCAATTCTAAACATCTATAAATTACAACTGTAGAATAGAAATTAACTTATTATGTAATAAGAGAAAAAGACTTCTTTAAAGAAAACAATGAATTGTAGCTTTAGTATAAATTTGCGAATTCTAATAATAAAACAATTTTCTGTATGTTGCTTTTAGGTTCTTATTGTATAATAATGCGAAAAACATAGTTACAATAAATAATTGGCAGCAGTTGTGATGAAAAGTCTATTAAGCTTTCAGCAATAACACAAACTGAAAATAATAATAATGAAGGGAAAAAAAAAGATAATAATGTATCGGTTAAAATTTCTATGTTATTTTTAAAGAGTTACAAATGCTGTTACGATGTTTCATGAACACTATTTTTTCTTTCATTTTGAAAAATTTCGTGTATGCTTAGTAAAAACTCATTGCATTATAAACATTTTATGAAAATTATTAAGTAAGAGCCCTTGAAAATTAAATGGTAAATTTTGGGAACTAAAGTTTTCTTCTCAAACGCTATGACAGCAAAGAAACAATTGCAAAAATGTAATCGCCGATTTGACATAAAATGATAATCTACATAGCCTTATATTTAAATTAGAAACAATGATATTCATGTCAAAGATGTTGTTCACTATACATGTATAGGGTGTTCACTCTAGTTATAGCTAAATAACTAATTTCTGTAGAGTTAGAGTTAGGTATATTCTTTAAGTTGGAAAATGCTCAATAAAATGTACAGAATTATATTTGTGTTGCTTATATGCTTAAATATATACTGAAAATTATTATATTTATTTTTTATATAAAATTCTCTAATCTCTATTTTGATTTTGGATTTCAAAGGTCGCTTCGAAAGAGATCCACAAATCAATGAATGATCCTTGATTCTTACACGAGATGAATTTGGTTGATCTAATAATGAAATAAAAGTTATAAATCAGAAAATAAATAATAAATAATAAAGAAAATAATATGATCAATTTAATCGCAGAAAAGTGGAATTTCTTTTGTTTAAAATGTTAGTATGTCAAGAATATTTTATTAAATGTAATTTATAAAGACGGAAAACTGTATAAAAATTATATTTTTTAATTTTTCAGCAATACTTTTATACAGTCAAGCAACAAAAAAAATATATATATATATAATTTTTTGCGCCATTTAAAGCATTTTTTTAACGAGAAGTACGTATATACCCTTTCTCTAAGGGAATAGAAATTAGTTATTTAGTTACAACTAGACTTGCATATTACTGTGATTAATGATATTAAAAATTACATACTATTATTTCATGTTTTTTTCTTTTAATAATACCCTATTTTTGCAAAAACTCCTTACTCAAATGATATTTTAATTAATTAATTTCCATTTATCTTAAAATATCGCACTCCTCGATGAAGATTTACTGTTACAGGATTTCAGGAGATACGCACTCTAGAACTTCTAATTCAGCTATCGATTTATATAAAGTTTTTTTAATTAAATTGGTGACGCTTTAAATTTTGGCATTTATTTTTAGGGCTATATAAATTAGTTTTTAACAAGATATCAGACTTCCAAGAATCACCACTTCGTAAGGCATGCTGCAATCAATCGCTATTTTATAGGAGACAGTGCTTCCATAGTCATCCCACTGCTCTTTTGAGAGAGTCACTATAGATAAATTCACATAATAATAACAGAGTAAATAAACTATAAATTATGCAATAAAAATGGTGGAAATAATTAAAAGCTTCTCATAAAGGATTACAAGACTCGTGAATCCAGAATATACCTTTGCAAAATTTTTCAACAGTTATAGCAATTAAGAATTATCTTAGAAAACATTTGCATAAATGATTATTGTGAACTTCAATACAAGGCAATAGTAATTTAACATAGTTTGATTAGCTATGCAAGCATTTATTTAAATGGGGAAATTAACGATAATACAGTTAGTTAGTCTCCCGTTTTGAAGTTTCTTGAGAGCTAGTTGGATGTCATAATTTTGATCTGTGTTCAGATGGCATAGCGATAATAATAAGTGATGAAAAAATATATTGTACTATTATCATTAGGCAGTCAAAAAATATTAAAAAAAATTTCATACAGAAAAATATATTGAAGCTTTAAATTTTTATTCTAAAATAAAAAATATATAAATAATTTCTTTATGTGAAAATTCCAAGAGAAATTTTAGGTTTAATTTCATGTATCTCAATGACTTTTTTCCCTTTAAATCAATTTATTTAATTTGTTTCACATTTCTTTTCTTCACCGATGGTCCTTCACCTTAGATGTGTCCTTGCTTTTCTCAGCATTCCATTCCATACCGACTTTGTTCTTCGCTAAGATCTTCTTATTTGTTGTTATTATAAGATCTTCTTATTAATAGTTGTCAAGTCTTTTTCCAGGCAGTCAATCTACTTAAGTTTTGATCTTCTTCGGTTCTCTTCTTCTTTAAATTAAATGACTTGGCTAAAAATATCTTTTAAGTGGCTCAATTATCATCCAATTTTATTGAGTGCCCTGCAAATTTTATCGTCTATATTGCTCTAAATTTAATATTATCTGGTTCTGTTAAATGGTTAATATTTTCGAGGTGGTTCTTCTTCGATAATTATCGCATTTCATTCCACTGAATTTGCTTCTTAAATTCCTCTTTCAAACATAGCAAGAGTTTTTTTTTTTTAATCTTTCTCAGTCATTACCCATGTTTCAGTAGAGTGCGTGAGAAGAACGGTTCTAATCAAAATTTCGGAAATGAGTGATTTTGTTAATTTATTTAGCAAAAAATGCTCATTGAATTAAATTTTAAATATTTTTTTGCTGTAAAAAAATATGTTTGCAGATATGACTCTGTTGCAAATCTCTGGCGTTATGTGTGTAGTGCGTTCATTTCACAGCCTAAATATTTGAAGCTATTATAGTTTCAAACAAATATTCTCTTATTTCAAAAGATGTATCATTAAAACTGGTACATGTCATATATTTGGTTTTATTCTGATGAATGACAAGATGCGTCTTAGCTTGTTTCAGCTCCCAGAAGAAGAAAGAAAATAACAATAAACCTATTTCAATACTTTCAGACTCCGAGCGATAATCCCATTGTCATCAGCAAATGCAAAAGCCTACATATATTTATTAAAAATCGTTCCTATAGTGTTAAAGTTTTAATCTTTTATAATTTTTTGAAGAGTGAGACTCAACAAAAGAGAGGCATGCGCATCTTCTTGTCTAAGGACATTTAAAACGACAAAAAGTTCTGATGGGTTGTTCTGAATTTTGGCTCTTTGTTTAGTTTCACTTAAAGTAGTAATAGTGACCAGTTTCATTAGCTTTTCAGATTATTAGCTTTTCAGATCATATGTTAGCTTTTCATTAGCTTTTCAGATCATATGTTAAACTCTCTCACTGATGGCTTCACATTCGCACGATTTCTTAAAAATCAGAATTGTATAGAATAAAATTCCAATGCCAAGGAAAAAAAGTTATTTTTTTAAATATTTCTTAACAGTTTCTAGATCTCTCCCGCTTCATATTTTTATTTTACAATATTTGTATATTTGGCTTGTATCTAGAAATATGCATCCATAAGCTTGAAATAAGCATAACGTGTCCCATCGGCATTTTTCTACAAACATTGAACATATGTATTTCTAAAGACAACATATATTTTCTCCTTTTCTATTACAGTTTGGTTGATCTCTTTCATCCTATTCATCCTAGTTCGATTACAAATTTCTAAATTTTTAAAAAACTATTTGCTCTATTGTTACAGGATTTATATGTTCATGATAGTGGTGGCATGACCATTAAGATTGCTTCAACCCTTGCAATTATTATTATCCGAATATATGCTAATTTTTACTTACCTTATTTTTTTAAGTATTTTATACCTTAAAAAATTAAAGAAACAATTGTTCTCAGCAAAACTGCTTGGAAAATTGCTCTATTTCCACAAATCACGAATGGAGTAAAAAATTTGTTTAATTGACGAACTGTTTTCCTCTCCAGCTAAACCGAATTGTTGCGCAAAACCGTTTAGTATCATCAGTAAAGTGGTAAATTCATAGAGAAGGTGGTTTTTCTCTATCTTTATCGTAACTGCAGAAACTTAGCAGTTCATACTTAACTATAAAAAAAAGTAAGAAATTTGAAAAATTACAATATTTTTTCCTTTCTATTTCTCTTTCATCTTTTTCTTTTTACCTTATTTTAAACTACTTTAAAACTATTTTTTTCAAATTTTTTCTCTTTAATATGCGTGTAAAGAAACATTCAATAGTTGTTTCAGAATTTTAAAAAAATTTTCTATGTTACATGTGAATTATTCAGATAAAAAATAGCGTCTGTCAGATAAGAAAATAAATTTTATTAATTTAAATATTTCTTGTTGTTGTTTCTGATGGCACTTGCCATGGACAAGCCCGCTGTTACAAAGACAGCGATTTTAAGCCGGTGGGAGAGCGTCTCTAGTTTTTTTAGTATCGTCAACTAGGGCCAAGAGTACGACTTTACTACTCACGCATCACTCATTCGCTTGCACAACCCTTTTTTACAAGAGGGCACATTCACACAGATAGAACAACGGAAGAACAACCATGCCCAAACCGGAACTCGAACCCAGGACGCCCCCCCTATGCCAGGACGCCGGCATATGAATATTTAATATCGATAACTGAAAGATATAAAATAGATGTAATAAAAATTATGAAAGACAACTTTTTAATATGACATCCAGCGACGCCAACCTTTTTGATTTGACGAGCCGTCTTGACTTGTATATCTATTAAAATTACTTAAAATGTTATTACAATTTAGCTTTACTAAAAGCAGATTGTCATTTCTGTGCTTATTGTTTCTGTAAGGCATCGAAAATATTGCCAGAGACTAAAAACTATGGCGCCAAATCAGAAAAAGAGAAATAATAATAACTGACAATTTTAAAAGCAGGTCATTAAAATGCCTTAAAAAGTAAAAATTCAGCTTTTAAGACAAATATTTTCATTAGTTTTAGTGGACGCAAATAACAAACAGTCAATCAAGGCAAAAATCACATTCACCTATTATTTTTTATAAAATAAGCTTTCCATCTCTTTCCTTTCAGCTTTTGTGACTTGTAAAATATAACATTCTATTCTTAATCGCGCTATATAGAAGGCTGCTTCGGATACTAAAATAAAAGCTGTAAAGAGAAATACACTCGACGAAACTTAACGGAAAACAAAAAGAACTAAATAAATAAATAAAAGAGAAAAAATATCCACGGAACAAAAAGCAAAAAAAAAAAAAAAAAAAAAAAAAAAAAAGGCTCGGGTGAAATATCCGACTCAATAGAAATTGGGAACGAACTTAATAACTTTGGTGAGAAAAGCAAGCGGGGCGTAAAACCGCTTACACCCATATTTTACAACCCAAACTGGGCTAAACAAAAACAAAAGATCCGAATCCTGCTGGACATGAGCGAAAAGTGGCGTGATCGGGGGGTGGCACTTTGCGAGTCGATGGTCCATGCTATGGGGTTCGGCCATAAAGTTTCAGAGGAAGCCGGGGATGCAGCTAATCAGGTGGAAGTTATGCGACCGCCGGCCTCGCTTATTGAATGGGAGGGCCCCCCATATGAGATTTTGTTTCATTTGCGGCGGCACCACACGTCATGGTAAATGGTCACCTCTCACATCGACAGCAGGAGGGACGGGGCACTCAGTGCAAAAGCGGCTGGCTGGACTGTCTTGTGGTAAAGGCGAAATGTGAAATGCTTATTATTAAGAAACAAAGGGAAGAAAATGCAAAATCTAACTACCTATATGTGTATGTATGTATATAAAACACTTATTCAAAATCAGGCCAAATTTATTAGTCATAATTTTTCAACAGTTTATATGTTTTCCTCGATGGCCATTATTTGAGACAGCGATGTTTTTTTGTTTATTATTATTATTATTATTTTAGTTCTATAACACGAAAAAATGAGTAAGTCTAGTAGTTTCGATTATAAATCGAAAATGTTCAAAAATGAGAAGTTAGGGGGAATGAAAATGTTAAAGAATCATTCATAACACGATCCTGCTGGAATGAGCGAATTAGAGGTTCAAAGTGCTTTTGTGTATGAAACTTCCAGGGCCATCGCCAGTCAGTGTCGTCCCTTAACAATCCTGCTACTTTAGTGAATAAATAACCACCCAGAATGATCTATCACTATTGTGCAATGCTATTTTAAAATAATATAGTACTTTTTGTGGTAAGATGACTTACATGACTAAATTACTCGTCATTTTCGTCAATTGTTTCAATTTTATTGACATTATGTAAACCAATTTTGTTCAAATGCACCTAATTAAAACAGGAGAAAAGAAATCATTTTTGATGTTTAAACATCTTAGAATTATATATTTTTGTTGTGTAACTTTTATTAGTATCTCTCTTGGTTACCAGGAAATTTTAATTTCAGAAATTGATTATTTAATTTTTAGTAATGATGGAAAATTAATATTGGCAATTCATGCAATTTAGATAATTTAACTTTATTTTTAGAGATAGTTTTTAATTTTTCATTACTAACTCAAATGTATAAATATATGACTAATGAGCTTAGTGAGCTGGGACCACGAACTGATTCTACAAGCATTACAGCGTACTTGTTGGAGGGTAGTGAGCGGAGCTAGCAGGAAGTGTAATCCTCTAATTACTATTTAAAATTCATACTTTTTTATTGCAAAATATCTTTTTCTAAATCACGTAGTAATTTAAAAAGAGACAAATGTATGGAATATTATGATATTACACATCTCTAACTTAGAATTATTCTTTTGTTTTCATGGCTTTTAAAAGAAAACAAAATAAAGTGCAATTTTGTTGTTCATCGAAAATGAAAAATAATAATTGGAAGTTTAGATTCAATGCGTTTATAAATGTTCCATGTGAGGCCCTCCAGAAATTCGAACGGCACCGAGCCGATTCGATAGTTCATCCGGTTCATTCCTTGTCATTTTCTATAACTCTAGTGCAATATTTGAATGGCTGAAAATATGCATATCTTAATTTTGTCAACGTCATTTGCGTAGGGTGGAAAACATACTTGTTGTTTCATCAAACGCGAGCACGCGCGCGCACATGCACACACGCACAAATCTACTATCTCCATGCACTAGACGGACTCACACTGAACTCTTGTAAATATATTGAATTTAAACTTTCAACAGCTATTTTTTTCCGATGACAATAAAGCTATACTTCGCTTTTTTTTCTTTTAATAGGCTGCAAAATTGGGACATTTATTTCAAACACACTATATTGTATTTGTCAAAAAAAAAAGAAAAAAAAAAAAAAAAAAAAGAGCAATATTCCGATATTTTTTAATATTTACGAAGCTTCACGTTTGAAATCTATTTGACACCGAAAAAAGAAACAGTTTTGAAATTGATATCCATTTTTCTCTGAATGAAGTAACTTACAAAATTATCGATTTAAGTGTTTTGACACTCATTTTTATCACCAGATTTACTGCTGATTATCTAATTTTAGTCCAAATTCGCTTTAATCCAAGGATTAGTTCTTTAGTTTTTTTCTGGATTGTGCTGAAGATATGAAGATTACAAACATACGTAGATTCCGGAAAGAAAAGAGAATTTATTTATTGATATACAATTTTCTTTCATTAAAATTCGTCGAATAATTTTTTGGGGATTAAAAAAAATGTTACGAACTTTCATAGCTTTATATGAAATTTCGAAAACAATACTGATATTAATATCGGCTTTTTAAATTTATTATATTAAAAATAGATTGTTATTACAACTAGTAAGACAAATATTAAAAAAAGTCTATAAGATTAATGGATCGATTTTCTCAAATCTACAGTGTGTTTAAGTCCACTATTTGCTTGTTAGACGACCCCTCAACCTGTTGTCCACCTGTGACGTCACAATCTGAGCGAGTGGCGTAATAAAGTCGGTCGCCGGCACTTGCGGACTATGAGGTGTATAATGCAAGAGGGGAGAGGGGTTTCTGATTTGCGACATCCCCCCTCCTTTTATCAATATTGGCCGCGATTTCGGTTTTGGTATTCCGAGTGAGTAGCGTTTTATTGGGACACATTTTCTTCGGCGTTTTTCCCCGATTCGCTCAAATATATCCGGCGATCGTAAAAAAAGGCCTTTTGGACTTTTACGCTCCTTCGTACCACCCCTCCTTCCCCGGACGCTTGCATACGAAGCATCCGATTGTCCCGGATTCATTCGTCCTTTACCAGAAATTTCTTGGCATGAAGGTGAATCGGATTGTCTGATAATCTTGGCTATAGATTCTGTGGGAAGGGTCGAATCTTTGCAGTTTTCGTGAAAAATCATATTTAGGATGGTTTTGTAAAAAAGAAAAATACAAAAATTTAAAGAAAATTTAAAAGAAAATAAAGCAAAATGTAAAGTAAGTAAAAAATTCGCTCCAGACAAGTTCAAGTTATAAAGTCAAAGTATTTGTAAAGTATAATTTAATTTCTGGAAAATTAATAGCAATTTTTTGTTTAAAAATGCTAAAGCGCATACACTTTTTCTATATTTCAATATTTTGTTTTATTTTACTTGCATTGTAAAATTTCCGTTGTTAAAATACCTTTTGATTAAAATTAATACATTGAAATAAATGTGCAACTTGTGTCTTCCACTAAGTTGCAAATTCATTGTTAGAAAATGCGTTTTTCATGTTTGCAGCTTACTTAATTTTTTTATGAAATATTTGTAAGATAATATTCAATATTTATAATTATTTATTTCTACTTAAGTCACGTTTATTTATTTTTTACATATTCAAGTGTTAAAAGTAAATTTATATAAAAAAAGCTTTCAAAAATGATAAATAGAATCCTTATTTTTATAGTTGCAATTCTAATTGCTTTGATAAAACAAAAGGCTAAGTAAAACATTAGTGTATTTATGCCAGTTTTTGAAAGGAAATATTATGATCCGGCGTAAAAATAATGTCAGACACAGGTAATCGTTTATTTTTTTACCACTGATGACAGAAGAAGGCGAAAAAATTATATTATGACTCTGGCATTACCTACCCCCCATTATGCTAATAACCTCATTGTGATGACTAAAGGTTTCTTTGTCATTTGAATACCCGTTTTTTTTTTTTTTTTTGGAAGAAATATTAGCAAGGCATTTAGATGACCGAGGCTAGCTAGAACACTGACAGTTTTTCTTTCTTAATATATATATATATATATCATTCATCGTAAATTAGTAAATTACTCAATATTCCAAGCAAAAAATTCCATAAACAAAAAATAAAACAAATGATTAATTACAATTTGCTATTAATATAGAATATAGAAACAATACATAAGTACATAATATATTGCTAAACCAGTATGAATCAGGCGACCAAGTGCTAGATTAATCATTGCCCACTTTACAAAGAAAGAATTTCTCTCTCTCTCTTTTTTTCCCTCAAAAAAAAAAAAAAAAAAGTGAAGTATGAAAATGAATTGGATTTTAAATGTCATTTTGAATATGTAGAAATGCTATTCATTGATTAATGGTGCATTTTCTCTTACTGCAAATCAAAAAGAACAATAGTGAAAGACTGTCTAGTTTTTAAAATTAAAATGTTTCAGCAAAATGCTATAAAAGAAGTCTGGGAAGATTTGGTATATAGCATTAAATTTAACTCAAATGTAAGAACAATGACGTAAGAAAAAATGTCATTTAACTTAATGTTACGTTAAAGTGAAATAAATAGCGAAAATCAAAATCTGCAAATATCGAAGAATTGCATAAAAAAATGATTGGTTAAAATATGTCTAATTGTGAAAATGGTATAAAAAGTATGTGCATAAATTTTGTAACATTTGAATATCCTGCAGCTCTATAACCAAAGATAGTAAGAAGGCAGATGAACCATTTTTATCCTTTCAATAATTCTAATAATAATTTTCTTCAGTATATAGAGACATAATTTGAGACTGAATATAAACAAAACATTTTTTTATTAATCTTTCTTTGCCATTCCTTTCCATTTCCCCTCTCTCCTTATATGAATATGCAGTACTGCACAGTTTGTTTGTATTTTTCTCACTTATATATCATTTACATTTAAACATCGTTGTATCGATTCATAACCATTGTAATATTAAAGCACTTCCTTAAACTGCAAAAGGATACCAAAGCTTCGATTATACGTCATTTTTCCATATCCGCTGATTTCATTGTTGCTTTCTAGGAGTCTAGTCATATCACTGACTCTCCGACAGACACGATGTTTTTTGATATATCGAAAATTATTAATTAGGCCATTTAAAATCTAGATTATAAATTTAATTGAGTACAGAAATCTTCATAAAATTCAAGTTCAATTTCTTCACTTCAGTTTCTTTTCCCACACTCAAAATTTTGAGGGAAAGGAAACAGTTAATGACTTTTCCATGAATGCGGCATTTTTTACATTTAGCTGCAAAAAGAATTAATGAAAATAATTTTTCATTAATCCCTTGCAATCTTTATTCTCAGCCTTACTTTTAAAAAATTAGATTTGGCGAAGATTAGGAAATTTTTCGTAATTATTTGCTTGCCAATTGTACTTTGCATTTATCTACAATGCTATAAGAATATTTTGCAAATCCTTGCAATTGTATAATTTACTTTTCGAATATTATTTTTTAAGAAATTCAAATGCACAGAATTGTTATAAATTATTTACTCCATCAATATTTTTAAAAAAAATGGAACTGAATATTTTGAAATTAAAAAGTTTCGATTCAATAAAATTAGAAAAAAAAATCCAGTTTTGGAAAAGAAATTTTTTTAAAGTTAAATTATCTATGACATGAATATTTGCATGTATAGATGACTTCACAAAGTCTATTTCGAATTGATCTATTATGATTTCGAATAAGGAACTGAATTTGGAAAATAGCAGAGTTTTCATAAACAGAATTTGGTTATCTCAAAACAGCGAGACAAAAATGCCATCTGAAACTCTAATTATTTATTTTATTAGTAATTATTTATTTTAAAAAATAGCTTTAATAATATACGAAAAAGTAGAAATGTTTTTGATGAGATAAAGTAGGATTTAGAATAAATTTCGTTTATCTGAGGGTGTTTCGTATATCCATGTAAAATTATTTTTTAGCTTTGAAAATGCTTCATTGTTTATTTCTGATATGAATTCTCATAAATCCTATTGTTCTTTGCTAAATTAAACAACTGATTATGAAAAATGAAGCTAAGAATGTATGCTTACCTGTGTGAGGCATTTATTCAAGGACTGCCGATGTCCGAACTTCTTCTTTTTGTTCTCTCTCTCTCTATCTCTTCTTTTTCTTTCTTTTTTTTTTCTTTTCTAAAAGTAAAAATAAAAATGTAGTGTAGTATTTTGATATCTTTCATCTTATCAAATTAATAAAATTTTATTGCATAACGTCGATATTAATACGGATAGGGCATTTTTCTAAAGTAATTTATATTTAAATAAAATTCAAATAGCGCTTAAATTTTTTTCTTTACTTTCAGATATTTAATATTTCATTAATAATCATTCAATACAAAGTTATTAATATTTCTGAAAAAAATATACTAGTGACTTTGTCATTAATATAATTTTGAGACAGTTTTGCCTAATCCTCTCTTAATCTGAAGCTATGAAGTCAGCATGCTGTCTTATTCCTTATGATCATTTGCCATCGTGTTGTTGTTAAAGTAGTGACCGTAGCAAATAAATGACTACAACGTTTTCAAACTAGCAATGGAATGGAATGCCTGCCAAACAGAAGGTTGGGAAAAATGGAGATCAAAACTGTTATTAAAATTAATAATATTAAAATATAAAGCTTTATTTCATCTTATTGAATAGAAACATTTTTTTTTGTTTGAAAAAATGTTTAATTATTATTATTATATAAATAGTTGTTCCAAAAATACAAAACAAATCTATACATTTTTTTAGTTGCTAGTAGTTCAAAAAGCTGTTAATTCATCGAATACAAGAAAAAATGACATCCAGTGACATCCAACACGAGATGCTGAATTTTCTACATTATTTAGCTCAGTTAATCAAACAACGTTTCTATTTACCTGCGTTACAACATTTCTTTTCAATCTTAGATTTTTTTTTTAAATGTCTAACATTAAGCCTCGAGATTTTTAATAGAAAACGATTGTTCAATTTTATTTAAATAATCAAATCACAAGAAAAAAGTTGAAGACAAAAACACAGAATGTTCATTATAATAGATAATTTCTAATTCGTTAGACGTAGGCATAGATTTCCAATGAGAAAAAAATGATCCAAATAAATATAATAGACTATATTTATTTCGTTTAAATTGTATAACAGATTATATTTATTTTGTTTAAGTCATTATATGAATGCCAAAAATACAGTTTCTCACTCCCCCAACTCAGTTTGTCTTATTCGAATGAAATATTCTTGATGCATTCACATTTTAAATTGAGAAAAAAAATTTCTTTATTTTTTCTCAATAAAACTGGCCTAAATGTCAGATTTTGAATTTCATTTTTTAAAGGCAATTTTGTAAATCCCATTAGCTTATTGGTGTATCAGCTTCGAAGCAGCTATTGAAATAGTCTGAAATCATCTAAAATAATTAGAGCTTCCTAACTCGGTCAACTTTACCCGTAGAAGCGTGAAACTTTTTTAACATTTAAAATATTAATATGCAAATAATATGCATTAAACGTTATTAATAGAATCGGGAGATTGAATAAAAATTTAGATTAAGTAGAATTTAGAAGTAAATTTATTAATCGAAACAACATAAAATATTTATTTATAAAAATTAATGTAAAATTCTTTACAGCATTTAAAGGATTTTTTTTCTTTCTTTTAGAACAGTGTACTTATCTCTAATGATTTCGAAAATTGGCTACGATTAGAATGACGCACTGCATACTTCAGCACTAGAATTTGTTTTAATAAATTAGCGAAAAAAAATAGTGAGCAGACATGAAATATAAATATACAGTTTCCATGTAAAATAAATAGATACGGTTTTTTTTAAAAAATTAAGTAGAGCATTTTTCTCCTATATTTGAATTTTCCTATCTAATAATTGAAACATAAAAGAAATGTATTTAATGGTTTAGAAAGTACCTATTAAGCTATAATTATATTACACATCTATGTGCCATTTAGAAATGTTCTTCAAGCGTATAGGAATTGAAAAGGCAGTAAAAAAATAATAATAACAAATGAACAGCAGGCTATATTTTATCGCATTTTATCTCACATAACTTTAAAATAACTAGTCAATCCCCTTAGACAAAAGTCAATACACAGTCATATAATCATACATAGTTTTATCTTAATCTGTGCAGTGAGGTAACTGGAAAGTTTCAAAACTGAAATGAAGCGGTGCATTTGTTCGCATCATATAAGTATGAATAAATTTTCTCCACCGGATCCCATACACTCAGCGTCACAACTTTGCGGTAAAAATCTCCGTAGGTGCTTTAAAAACCTTGATCTCTTTTCTCATTTTATACTTTTCAATAGAGAACGTGATTTAATAATAACAAAATTAAAATTACAAGAAACTAGTTATTGAAACATAAAGTGATTAAAATTCTAAACTTCAAAAAATTGTAAGATGTTACTAATTATAAGGTGTCAAAAGTCACTGAAATAGTCAGAGACAAAAAAATCATGATATAGTTTTTTTAATACCAATCTTGATATGGTTCAGTAACACATGAAATGTTTCATCACATGGCTTGTTTGAATAAAAAAAAATTTACGACCTCATTTTACCTCTGAACTAACAATTAACTAATCTACTAACAATTTAATCATTAGACCTACCTTCATCGTAAAGAATTCATTCATGAAAGACTTTTTAAAAATTTAAATCTCGTTTGTGAAAACATTAATGGGTATTTATAATAAAGCTACTTTTGCAATATAATTGATCAGTACATACAGTTGATAATTAACTTTTATTAAACCAAGCAAAAAAAAAAAAAGTCTTTTTTTTTTTTTTTTACTTTACTTTTTTTCTCCTCCTCCTTACTATTGGTATTACCATTTTATTTTCCACCCCAGTATTTCTATTAATATTCTTAAAATCTCTACCGTCTACTTAAATTATGGCTCTGATATCAATTTTTGAATCAAGCTGTTCAATTTTAACGATCCAAATTATATTTCTAAATGCTATCTTTATTAAAATATTTCATTACTATTTTTGAAATAAACCTGCTAATGAATAATAATTTTTATATTTATCTTTAACAGATAATCTAGTTTAATTCAAAAGTTGTTTTTTTAAATTTTTTATCGTTATTTTTCGATGCGCTTGCAAATCATATATTTTGCTTTTAAAAAAATATTTTAGTATCGTATATTTATCTTATTATTTATTTTAATAAATATTTTATTTCCGTTCAATTCATTTCATTTTGTTTATACACAATATGGACAAATAGTTTGAATAATATTTTATTAAATTTAGTAAGATTTCATTATACATTTAGTAAGACATCATTCGAAATGACAATGACTAATATCAAAATTAAACCTATTAACGGCAATCGTCAATTAGATTCATAACTTTTCTAAGTTGAATAGTAATTTTATTTCTTTTGAAAATCAACGCAATAAATATTTAAATTCGTTTCATTTACAGTTTAATAATGTTCATACCATAAATATTAAAATTTGTTTCATTTCTCCTATAAGTGTAATTAGCAAAGGTTAATTAAGTTTAGGTAGCATACTGTCACTATAATTTCTAAATCAAACATATATTTGAAAGAATCAGTGTACCTGAACGATTCGACATGTCTACTTTATTGGCTTTAAAAAATGTATTTAATGATTATAACTCTATTTTATATATAATGATTCAGTTTTAGTTACTCTTTATATTGATATTCGTTTAATTAATCTTTGTAACTAACATGCTAATAATTTAATAATTAATTTTCTTTGAATTTAGTTACATTAATATTAATATTTATATTTATATTAATTAATATTAATGTAAGTATTGACAAAAGAATTTTAAGATTCTTTATAAATAAGAAAATGTGACTTGCGGATTCTTAGCAAAATTATTTTAAGAGTCAAGTATGAGAAAATAAATATGTATTTCCCAAGAAATGATTAAATTATACATGAGCTCAACTAGATAGACATATTAGGTCAGTTGCAAATTAACCCAAAGGGTTTTAAGAATAAATAAATATAAGACCATTAAAAAAACGACTTCATTATGGAGATGCTGTTTTTCTAAGGTCGGAGAATTTGCCTAGTGTAACTAGAGTTGAGTAAGCGACTGATCTAAGGAAGTACTTAAACTATGCATAAAATGAATAATTTATCAAAAATTACTGCAATATAGAAGTCTATGGAAATTTTTACCATTTGCCATTCACAATATATCATATGCACATAGATACGTGAAAAACTATATCAACCAAATAAGCAGGCAATATTACTACTTTTTAAAAATATTATCGGTATATGATCTAAAAGAGTTGTGAATAGAAAAAAAAAATCAACAATGTTTTACATATAAAAAAAATTGCTCACAAATGGGTAGGAGAAACAATGGTTTATGCATAAAGCTTGCAGAAAGCATTCAACGTAGCGTGAAGAAAACAAACGATAAACAAAATAAAAGAAGAAAAGAAAATACTTACTGAGTGTTTGGATCAACGTGCTCTTGTCGCCTGAGGCCAAATTACGTTTTGTCCCCAGTTAATAGACTCTCTCAGCCCGAGGCGAACTTTCCGATGGGTGCGAATGTCGCCCTTTCATTGGTGGAAGCTCGCCCAATGAAGAGAAGCTACGAAATCTCATCAGCCATTGAATGGAAATAGAAGGCGGTTTTTGCAGACGAAAGGCGTGTTTTGTGTAGAAAACTGTCACTTCGTCATAAGAAAATCCAACTTTAGGATGAAAATTTCAACTTGATTGCGGATTCTTAAAATTATTTTTTGCAAAGAAATTCTTAGTAAAAGACAATGAAAAGAGATTTGAGGACAATTTTTTTAATCTCTCATGTGGAAAAGTAGTTCTGTCTGAGCTGAACTTTTTTTTGTTGTTTTTGTTTTTAAAGAGATTTGTAAACTTTTTGTTTTGGTTCTTATATAATGTTAATACAAAGAGTATTATTAAGTTTTAAACATGATTTTTTAATTTTAAAAATTAATTTTAATTATCAAAGTAACATACTGGCTCACTTCAATAATGGTTTCATAAATACAAAGAGAGAGAGAGAGAGAGAGAGAAAATTTAAAAGATTAGCATTAGGTAATCTTTACTTAACATTCTTTTTTTTAATGCTCTCTTAGGAGAGAAATGTTGCCACTGATGTTCATTTCCAAAGCGGGAAATAAATTTTCCGTTGCCTCATTTCAACTATTTTAACCCTTTTTAATGTCATAGGAAGTATAGTTGCCAATAAATTCATTAGTTTTTAAATATCAATGATAAACTATTTTACCACTGACCTTACTTTTCTCTTATAACTTCATAAATGACAAAAATATTAAAATCAACAATATAATATGGTTTCAACAATGAAATTAATCATTATTTATTTATATATTGGCTTGTTCGGAAAGTAATTTCGTTTTTTCCCGACAGAGGCTTTAATTGTATTTTTTTGCACCCAACTTCACATTTAAGCCGTATAATTTTTATATGCTTTGAGAGCTCATATAGCAAGGCTTGTGTGTGAAAAATTCCAATTGATTCTACGCAGTAGTTTTTGGTTGGTGCCCTTTTAAATATGGAGAGCGATAAGCAGCATTTTCGACATATCTTACTGTTTTACTACAGAAAGGATAAAAATGCTGTTCAAGCCAGAAAGAAGTGGACCAATGTGTATGGAGAAGGTGTGTTGACAGTACGCCAGTGCCAGAACTGGTTCGCTAAATTTTTTAGACGGTAAAACCTTCACCTCAAATGAGGAGGTCAAAAACCACCTCGATCAGTGTTTTGGCAGCAAAGATCAAAAATGTTATGAGCGTGGAATTATGCTACTACCAGAAAGATGGCAAAAGGTATTGGACCAGAACGGCCAATATATAATTTAATAAAGTATTTGTTTATTATACGAAAACTGTCTTTCATTTCCACAAAAAAAAAAAAAAAAAAAAAACGAAATTACTTTCCGAACAACCCAATATTTATTTATTTTTTGAGATGATAATATATCAGCACCTATCGCTGAAAAAAGATTAACGTAAGTTCTTTCCAAATTTTTAGATAAAATAAAAACCTAGATGACATAACTTTTTTCTTATATCATAATGGAGTACTTTGATTTGTTAATAAATTTGTAATTAAAATTAATCAAAAACTAATTTTATTTAATGGTATGAATGAGCATTTTTCTTAGATCAATTTCAACCCTAAAAATATTTCAATATACCATTAATACGAAAAATGTAGTCATTTGGAAGTTTAAATTATTACATCAGAGGGGAGAAATACATTTAGCTCAGTTAAATTAAAGATTGACTTTTATTCTAAGTTTTTGATCTTCAAATTCTTCTGAATAAATATTTTAAATTAATATTTCATCATAAATTTATTTTAGTAGGTTTTTTTTTTCAGATGATACGTACTAAAAATAGCGCTTTCACATTCTCCTAAAAAATGAGGAAACCGCTGACTAATTTCATTAAGAAATGAACTAGTAGTTTCGGTCAGGAAAAAATGTTTTTTTTTCGAACATTTGTTTAACTCCTCTTTAGTTCCTGGAAATATAATTTTTTTAATCAATGCCACTTCTTGATATAATAGCTTTGAAATCTTGTATACTTATGCCTTCTCGAAGGAAATGAATAATCTTAATATTATCAGAACATAATCAACAGATAATCGATTGATTAAATTAAAATTTACTTCTTTGAATGTATTTGGGGCAACACATTGAATTGAAGATACTTTCATATTTATAATAAATGCATTCATTTTTTTAAAAAAATATGTATAAATAATTTTTAAAAATATTACTTTTTTACTGTGTTTCCTAAATTAAACTTATTTCTTTTCAATGATCTTTTTTCTGAAAATTATTTTTAACTGCATGCGGCAAGAAAATACTACGACAGTCAAAATCTCAGTACAACTCGAATCAGGAAGAAAGATGTATCTCTATATGTGGGAAAAAGGGAAGGATCATAAGTTGTGGTTTTAGAAATTGCGACTCTCTTAATTTCTTCCACATTGAACGAATAAATATTATAGATTATATTCTGTAAAATATCTTATACTGAAATTTCGAATTTTGTTAAAAATGAACGATTTTCGCCCACAATTTGATACAAATGCAGAGTTTTGGTATTATTTCAAGTTTCATTCGTCTCTTTTCGAGCTGTCGCCACATCATGCACTCGGTCAGACAGATATTATTACAAAATATTCCACGACCCTTTGCTTTAAGCATGGAGATCTGCAAAAATCCTGAGAAGGAATCGAAAGTAATTTTGAAGATTGCTATATTTTTTCTATATATTTTCCAAAGATTAGGTAAATTACTAAATTTTTTTTCCATAAAAATTGCGTGTGCAGCAAATCATTAGGTAAAAAAAAGAAACCATGCTTACTGAAAATATTGTCATACTGAGATATCTCAAATACTTAGCAAAGATGACAGAAAGAACGACCACTCAAAAAGAGAGGAAAAAAAAAAGATAAATGTTGAGGTTGTTGCTCTGATTTCTTTTTTTTTCGGCTTAATGAATGAGAAGAGAAAAAATCTGCGAAGAAGAGCAACGCATCATCTGTATCGCTTAGCGAGTCATCGCAAAGCCCTTCAGCGAGAGGATTTTTCTCCTCCATCATTTGCGTGGAGGCGAGCACCTGCCGCCGGGGATGGGCGTTCATTCATCACCTAGGAAAGTGGATGGGGATTTTCGAAGGAAGGGCAAATTTTCTGACCATGGCACGACACGCTTCTTCCGCCTCGTCACACGGAAGGGGACTTTGCGCCAACAGCACATTCTTCTTCGCATTCTTGTCGACGGTGGCTCGCCAGCTGAAAAGCAAGCGTTGCAGAAAAAAGGGTTTCACAGTTGAAATACAATTTTAAGATCATACTTTAATTTCTAAGTAGTTTGTGATTTTTAATTTCACGTCCAGGTATGATGTTTGTTGTATTTCAAATATATTAAATGATTAGCATAGGAAATAAGTTCTTTATACAGCACACGCCTGAGTATTCGGCCTAATGTGGCAAAAGAGCAGGTCGGATAACAAAAAAGGCTGGATTGGCTGGAGTTCTATGAATTTATTTGTTTGTCCACCAGGACCAGAGGAGACAAGTTTTTATACTAAAATTACTGTTATAATACGTATTTTTTCACTTCTTATTCAGTACTAAACCCTCAATTTATCGCAAGCCGCGTCGAATGTAAACGCGACCGCGGCCCGTGAATCACAGAAGCAGTTGCCAGTAACTCTTCGAGTTAAAATAGAAGGCTCTATACTGGTAGTTTACGTATGTTAATATACTGCACTGCACGTTTCAAGAATTTATTAGAGGAAAAGTTAGTTAAAGGATGTAAACGATTCACATTTTAACATAAATTCTGTAATGCCTAATTTAAATGCAAGAAACATAAACATTAATGTTGATTAATTCTTAAGAAAATTGACTCAAACTGATTTTATTTTTCACTGATAAATGATTTTTCACTGATAAATGATGACACTTGTATTATTCATACAAGTTGACGTTGCAGACGCCCGCTTCCAATGTCTTGGCAATGTTGACAATGTAACACTTTGCCTTGCACATTTAAATACGATCAACAAATACTAGGCCGGATAGTATGGAAACCGAATAGTCACGAACCAGACACTCGGGAGTGCATTGTAATTTTGCTAGCGGAGAGTTAAATAACTGTTTCAAACCAAATATGCTTTTGTCGGGCTAATATGAAATTAAAATCGCAATAAAAAACAGTGAACGAAAAAAATAAGAAAGGGAGATGACAGGAAAAGAATAACAACAGCATTGGTGTCGGCATCTTATCTCATTCGGCACGAAGTTCAAAAAAAGAAATCTTTAATTTTCGCCGTGATGTATTATTTATTTATATTTGTGTATATATATATATATGCAAAATGTGCAAAAATGTCTTGCAAATAATTTTATTAAGTAACCCTTTATTTACTTTACCATACCAGTACCTAACAAATATTTATTGGCTATTTTAAGTGGGTTTTACAGTCTTATATGGGAGTGTCTGGCAATACAGAGAGAAATTGTCTGACAACACAGAAACAATCGCTGTATTGTCTGGACGGAGTTCAGTAATAGCCTGGCATTTGCGAAGAGACGTGTATGTTTATTGCGTTTTCTACCTGTCATTTGGATGTGATCACTTTAGTTCTGTAAGCTTGTGCCTCTAATTTTAATTCCAACTTTGTTTTTTTTTTCGGATTTTCTAATCTGTTTATGTAATTGAGCAGACATAGGTAAAGTTCGTGATTTGAGTCCTCGCAAGGTTGGACAGATTAGTGTTTTATTGCAAGAAACCACATTAAAATAGAAAGAAATAGCAAAGAAACTTAATGTTTCAACTCAAACAATCAGTAATATAAGAAGAAATTGGAAAATAGCCACAGTTTGGCATCAAATAGAGTTGGAAAATGTGGTAGTCCCAAGAAAACAACACCGACAATGGACAGAAAAATAATTAAAATGGCAATTAAGAATAGAAGAGCATCTTGCAGAATGATTTCAAAACAACTTGCAGCAGAAGGCATTACCATTGCTTCTGCGAAGGCATTACCAATTGCTTCTGCGAAGGCATTACCATTGAACAATAAATAAGAGACTGTTGGAAGGTGGACTAAAAGCATATCGCCCCAGAAAAAAGCCTCGCCTTACTGACAAGATGAAACAGGCACGTAAGGCCTGGGCAGAGGCTCATGTTGTCTGGACATCTGAGCAATGGGAGAAGGTAAGAGTTTAAAATATTCATGTAAAAATTTAATAAACACAAATGAATAAAATTATGCAACATTTTAAACTTTATTTCCAATTTAAAGGCTTACAGACTTTCACATGATTAAGTCTACTCTTTATTCTATAGCTTCTGTCACTTTCTTCAGCTTTTAACACATTATTTTTGTGTTCTGTATTTTTGCAGGTTGTGTTCTCTGACGAGTCTACCATTGCAGTGCTTGACGATCGTGTGCAGAATATAAGAAGGCGATCAGGTGAAGAATTTACACCGGAATGTTTAAAGAAGACTGTAAAATTTCCCCAGAAGGTCATAGTCTGGGGAGCCATTTCTGTGCATGGAACAAATCGTTTGAAGATTGTCGATGGCACCATGGACCAGTATAAGTACATAGAAGTACTGCAAAGACGTTTTCTACCTCAAACACAGGATTGGTTTGCGGATAGACCTTAGATTTTTCAACAGGACTCAGTCCCGTGTCACACGGCAAGATGAGTGAAGACCTGGTTTGAAGAAAATGGAGTATATGGCCTTGAAATTCCCCTGATATGAATACGATTGAGAGTTTATGGTCTGTATTGAAAGATGAAATACATGGAGTTCCCATAACGACCAAAACAGAACTCATATAAAGTTTTATCAAAGTGTGGTTTCATTCAAGTAGAATCAAGGAATTGTGCAGACAGCTGATCACTGGAAAGCCCAGACGTGTTAAAGAGCTTGTTAATGGAAAGGGTGGACAAACTAAATATTAAAATAGTTGTTTACTATTGACGTACTCATTATTTTTGAATAAAATTGATTTGCATCACTTTTGTTTGATTAAATGTCGTTTTTGTAGAAAAATTATGTTTTTTTTTCAAAAATCCATAATAATTGTGCCAGTGCTGTATATATATATATACACTGGTGTGCAAAACTTAAGCAACAATGCAAATTTTAAGCAGATAGCCATGAAATTGCAGAAAAGGAGTTCTTGCGATCAGTACAATGAACACGTAATTCAAGAGAGGGGTCATGCGTATGCAAATATCAGGAACAAAACATCACAGGCGACGTCAGCGTACGCAAAACACGTGCGGAAGGCGAGCGCAGCTCAACACTACAATAAAAGGAAGGACGGAGACGCAATTAAAGAGTTTAGAGTGGTGCAGGGAGCACAAAAACTGGACATCTCATCAATGGAGTCGTGTCCTCTTTACAGATGAGAGTCGTTTTAGTGCCA
>JAPMOR010054877.1:397732-411702 GCA_026543865.1 Argiope aurantia | reverse complement strand
ATTGCAGTAAGGGAAGGGCATATCCCATACTAAGGAACATCTGCTTGCTGTTCTTCCTCTTGAACAGACAATCATGTGTAACGATACTATGAGTTCAATAAAGCCTTTTTTTGTTTGATTCCATACTGTACGCATTGTATTCGTTTCTGTGCAACTACGCTTTCGTCATTCTTTCAGAACAAAATGCTGTATCTCATTTCTGAATTTCATGTCTCTCAGATGATTTCTCGTGAAGTTATGGCAAAAAACATACCTGTTGCTTAAGTTTTGCACACCAGTGTATGTGTATATATATAATGTTCTTGCTTGATAACCTGAATTTTCGATAGCAGATTTCAACTTTTAGAAATAATTTCGCACAAAAACGATGTAGAAATTGTTTTTGTGCGAATATATTTACTGAAGTTACGTTGAAATTAATTGGTATTTAATTATTATTAACTATCATTAAAATCTATATCATTTTCTATAGCTTCTCTCACACTCAGGAATCTATAATAACCTTAAAAATTTATAAGTTCTCAAAATTCGCAATTGTTGCATATTGTAAAGGCTCCACAATATTTCAGTCAAATGATATTACATAATGATTTAAAGATTATACCAATTTTGTGTAGGTCAAATTCTTCAAAAAAATATGTAAAGAATCAAAGTAATCAAGGATATTTCTTTCAATTACCCAACATTTTACAATTCAAAGAAAATGTCTCGTATCATTTTGGATTTTTTTTCAAACTTCCATTTCGACGCATCCTCCGTACCTTATACAACATCAACTAAATGTAGGCATTCCCTGAAAAATGTAAAATAAAACAGTTAAAGTTAATACGATTAAAGGACCATTTATATTTTTAATTAATCGTCTTTGACGACCAGTTGTTTCGCCGGAAATATTGATTATATTTAATTTTAATTAAATTGTTTAGATATAGACTTCATGACCATGATTATAATCTATTATCATGTCCATAATTAAATCTATCTTAGATATGCTCTATTGATTGTGTGCGTGAATCTTTTTAATGGAGACCAGTTCCATAACATCAAAACGTCATGTCTTAAATGTCTTAGAAAAACTTAAATGCCTATTCATCTATCTTCTTACATTCGCGGCATTGTAAATTTTTCATTCGCTTTGTAAACTATCAGATATTAGACAGATGCACTTTCTTTTATAGCTTTCAACAATGGAAGAAAATCACGCAATTAAATATTTGATGAAATAATGAAAATGAGTTGAATGTTTGGGAAACAGTGTAATATATCGTTGAAATTAAGTAAAAAAATATTCCCTTTAAAAATTGTTGAAACTCGGAAAAAATTTGCCGATTATTAAATTGGTATTATGAAAAAGACAATTTTTTTTTAAATATGTAATAGAGTAAAATTTATTTTTGTGCTATAATATTTTCAGAAGTTATCGTGAAAAAATACAAAATTTCAGATTAATTTTAAAATAAAAAGACTTATTACAATACTCAAAACGATTCGACGACGTCCTGGCCTAGAGGTAGCACGTCTTCTCCGTGATCTAGGCGTTCTGAGTTCGAGCATGGTTGTTCTCTCCCTTGTTTTCGCTCTGTGAGGTGCATGAAAGAGCCCCCCTCCCCCCCCCTGTTAAGAGCGGTTGTGCAAGCCAGTGAGTGTGCTATCTTCATTTGAACTAGAACTCAGACTTCTGCCTTCGGATGCACACGGGTCTTTGCCTTCAGAATCTACTGTGCAAGATTTGCCTTACCATAGGCACACAACAACAACAAAAAAAAAACATTCACATTATTCAGAAAAAAGTCACTGATTCACAGAAGAGGATTCTGTAATATTGTTACAAATCTGAGCCACTTCAATTTTTTTCTTTTTTTTTTAGAATAAAGCATATTCGCCACCAAGATTTTAAGTGAACATCTTAATTAACCCCAAAAACGATTATTTAATTTTTGCCCTAGCAGCACAGAGCTTTTTTTATAATCTTTAGTCGATTCTCCTTCCCTCCCGCTTTTTTTTAACAGGCACCCTTACAGTTAATTGTATTTCCCGAGTTCATTTTGTAATTATCTCAAAAATCTATTCATGACCAAATCTCTTTTTCAGAGTTTATTGAGCTTCTTTGCTTTTCTTAAATATGAAAAATTAATTTCTGAATCAATATTTATTGTAATTCTGATGAATACGTGCAAATTCTAAAAATTAAGCGGAACTGCGAAGGTTCTACTTCGTTGTCTGTGAAATAGAAATTGCTACATTTTTTCTAAATGACGTTTCTCGATTTCTACTAATTTTGCTAAAGAATCTGTATAAGAAGTGGAAATTGATTAATTTAAGAAGTCACTTTTATGTTTTCCAGAAGCTAGATTAAAGTTAAAACATTTCTAGTCTGTCTGAGCTAAAAAAAATATTTCAGGGCCCTGATTTAAAAAAAAATCAAAGGATATTTGAACATCTATACCGAAACATCGCTCTATTATAATGCTTTAGACTTGTTTCATCTGTCGTATTTTTTACAAAAAATTTCTTAATTGTGTAACATAAGTAACGTGCATTTAAATAGTGAATTTAATATCATCACACTTGCGTATAAACTCAGAATTATTGTAATAAAAAATATTGCTGTATAAAATATTTTTTAAA
Organism: Argiope aurantia; assembly: GCA_026543865.1. Taxonomy (NCBI): domain Eukaryota; kingdom Metazoa; phylum Arthropoda; class Arachnida; order Araneae; family Araneidae; genus Argiope; species Argiope aurantia. The sequence continues at coordinate 409,074 of JAPMOR010054877.1, read as the reverse complement.
CATTTTTAAAATTTATTAAAGTAAGAAAAAAGATTATATAGAAATAAAACAGCATTGATCAGTTTATTTATTTAATTTTTAATTTTAAAATAACGTAAGAATCGTTTTTATCAAACTATATACTCCTAAGTTGTTGAGGAAAAAAATGTTAACATTTTGATTAATTTTAAATTAAAGCGCTAATTAAAATTTTAAAAATATCTTTCTTAATGAGCATTTGTTTCCAAAGAAGTAACTACGAGGCAATTCAGCTCTACGTGTAGCGGTTTGCAGTGAAGAGCATTTTAAACAACTTTTTCATTATGAAAGACGAAAGCTTATTTCACTTTAAAAAAGTAAATATTTATAATTATAGATAGAAAATTTTTCTATGTTTCTCACGAAAAATGAAGCATTTTCAGGACTAATGTTGAGAAGTCAAAATAAAGACAGACCGAGAAAGAAAGGGTGCCAAAGATTTGAAAAGAAAGCGTTTGCCAATAGAAGAAAAGAACATTGTTATGAAATAAATTCTCTAAAGAATCTTGAAATAAAATCTATGAAGTTTTCGAGCCAACTGCTAGAAATAGTAAACAGACCTGATGTGAACCTAAATCTATACGAAATAGGGGTCCCTTTACGAGTACATTTAGCAAATATCGTAATTGATCCCTCGGCCAGTTTTTGGGGGGATAGGGAGGTCTTGAAGAAAGCAAACGTCTTGGCTTTAATTTGTGTGACATACATGAAACAGCTCTGGCGGTATAGCAACTAGTAGAAACAAATATCAATCTGAACACTTTCATAACAGAATCCTGCATCAATTAGTAGATAAGTAATGTAAAGGATTCTTTTGTCTTTTCGATATTATGAATTTGAGATAATATGGATTAATATATATTTTTCTTTTAATGAATCTTTTTTTTAAACGACGTCTTCTGATAATACTCAGAACACAATTACTTTCTCTTTTACGCATAAAAAAGAGTAATCGGCCAAAAATTCGAACTCGAAATTTTGAGGAATCGCCCGTTTTAGGATCCCCCTGAGTCCGAAAAGACACATTTTTAGAAAATGTTCGTCTTTCTATTTGCCTGTGGCAAAGAATTCTCAAAAACACTTTGAGCTAAGCAGTTGAAATTTGATTCCTGGTCTTTACATCAAATTTACATATTTCTATCAAATTGTGAGCAAAATTTGTTCAGAGGAAGTCCGTCTGTCTGGTTGTTCGAATATAAGTTAACACAATGATCACAAAACGAAGAGAATAGATAGATATAATTCGGTACACAGATTTAGCATCTATACAGTAGATGCCTATCAGATTTTGAGCTAAACCCACCAAGATGTTGAACGTCTGTCAGTGTGTACTTTCAGAAGCATGTAAAGATGATATTTCTAAAACACAATGACTTAAATATATCATATTTGTTATGGGATTTTGTGACTACAAATGCAGTTTTGTATCGCATTTTATTTCAATAGGTTGAGAAAATCGTGCTTAAAATATGTTTGATCTTTGGTTACTATTAACCTTAACCTCGTGCCAGTGATTAACCGCCAATTAACTCGCCAAAGATGACAATATCGATCCAATAAAAAAGCTACATTCAGTCCAAAAGTTAATATTTCGTAGCTATTGGCCCCACGGTGGGGGGGGGGCATCTCGTAATTGAGAATGAGGAGCGTCGAGCATGGTGGTTGGTTCTCGCCACCTTTGTGGACACACGAAAAGGAGGGGGGGATCTGGATCCTCCCATCGATGATGGAACCTACTTCTTTAGTGTAGGGTTGTAACGTGGCAGGTGATGGCTCTTAGGACTCAACCACAGTTCTCGCCAATGTTGCTGTTGCGGCGATCCGGTCATACAGGTTTTTCCAGGTGCCTTCGGACGGGTCGGAGTAGTCAGTCTATGATTTTGTAACTATTGTACGCCAATGCCATATGAGGCGTTCTCTGCCATGATAAGTTTATTAGAGAGTATGCAAGAAAGTTTTGAAAAGACCACTCCCGCTGTTTTTTCACTTTTTTTTTTTTCCTTTTTTTTATGATTGCATTTACCTGAGTGAAGTGCGATTACTAGAATTAAAAAGAAATGTTTTTTCCCCCTCTCGAACCCTTTGTGCTAACTAGAAGTGAGATGACCTTTATCCGTTAACTAGCGGAGGTGTGGAAAGATGGCGTGACGGACCGGGATTTGGAGGGAAAGACATTTTCACGGGCGTGGCTCCTCGAACCGATTTAATTTGGCGTCGCCCTGCACTCCTTAAGCTCCCCTGCGTGACCGCCGCTAAGCCCCAGCACCTGCACCGGTGTCAGGATGCCCGGACCCAGGCCCTAATCACCGAGGGAACCTCCAGAAATGCTCCTTTTCGCACCTTTTGATCAGGACATTAAGCAATCATTCGATTTGGAGTTACAGAGGGTATTTACATAATTTTAAAACGATTTCAATAAAAAAATTAACAAACAAATGTTTTAGAATAAGAATTTCTGGAAACACTTGTTATTTGAAATGAGAATTATGGTCTGCAATTTTAAAATTTAGGCTTCTCTCAAAATTTCGTTTATAAACAGACTGTGGATTTGTTTTTGCGCTTTCCAAAGAGATAGATTCCTATTCCATAATTTAGATTCCTATTCCATAATTCGTTGTAAAATGCATTACATTACAATACCTAATTAATAATCAGATATATAAAAATCATCAATCTTTGTTTCTGCATGGGAAAAAGACTTCAAGTGAATATACACGAAAAAAGCTATGCACTGCTTCAATGATTTCTCAAGAGGAATCTCTGGTAACAAGAGAAAATCCACCTTCACGGAAATCAATTGCATCAATCTTTAAATACATCTTTAAAATCAAAAATAAAATAATAAACTAATATTTATAATTTTAAAAAACCTAATATTTATTAGATCTTGCCGAGGCATGTCTAATAACAATATATAGAACCTTGTAAGAAAACTCTTTAACAGGAGTTAAATGGAAATGCATTGTGATCCATGATGAAATATGGGTTTGTCTAAGTGCAACAGAAAGATCTATTTACTGTCGAAAAAGAAGAAAAAATATATATACAAACCTGGTTCCATCAATTCAAAGGAAATTTAAGCAAAGTATTTTTGATATTTTCACTCTTACAGTCTTACAGGAAATTAAAAATAATAAAAAAAGGAATTAATAATAATTAAAAGGAATTAATTAATTTTACTCACCTACTATCAAGAGAAAGTTTTACGTCAGATATTTACAGAAGAAATTCCATCTATTTATACCAATGACTTTCAAAGAGTGGGATTGCATTAAGACAAAGCTACCGGTCATACTTTGAAATACACCACTGCATTTCTTGAAAAAATGAAGACTGATATAGGTACTGCATGTTTACTATTCCAAAAAAATTTTTGTCGAAAAGAGTTTTTTCTAAACTTAATTCCACCATGATTGTAGGATTCTAGAAAGTAATAGAAAATGAATGGAAGTTTTAAGAATTTTTTTTTATTATGGAAATTACGCTGCAGATTTAGAATCCATAAAAAGGGCTATCAGATCGAACATCTAAAAAATAGTTTTTGCATTTTATGCATTAATTAAATAGATCCGGCATCATTCTGAAAATGTGTAAACACTGATTGAAAATTTGATCATTAAAAGAATTATCAACTTAAATATTGTTGTTATAATCATCAAGATATATTAAGATTATAGTGAGTGTGTTGTGATTTTCTAATGGTTTTAATATACTATTTTTAATCTACACAAAAACAGCTACACTACAAAATTTACAAACACATATAGACAATTAGGTTAAAGAAAACAGTATGGTGGAGGGATTCCACCATTTCCAACCGAAAGCATTCGGCGTTAGCGCAAGGGTTGCGCATTTGTGAAAAAGTCGACCTCAGGGTGCAGGTCTGCCATCCAACTAGTTGTCTTCTGTAAAGCGCAAAAAGGGGGCGCTGTCTGCTCAAGGGGAAAAAGAGGTGCTACAAGATTAACATTTTTTTATTACCTTCTGTATTTTATAGCAACGACTTAAAAAGTGTACACAAATTTTGTGTTATAATTTCAAATTCAGATTAATTGATCGTCTATAAGAAAATAGGAAGGTAGCTTTAGTTTCGAACAGAATAAATGTTTTTAGTTTTTAGTTTAAATTTAGATTTCAATTTTTGTCAAGCTTTTCGATTTTGAGTTATCATCATCTATAATCTTGTCTCATTTTTTAAAAATTTATTTTATACTTTTCTTACTGATGAAGCATTCTCAAACATAATCTGAATTGGTCCTTTTTTAATATGTCAATTTTTTCGGAGAGATTTTTTTAAAGTATATATAAATAAGTAACAAAAATATTTATTGTTAAAAAATGATATTTAATACTATTGTCACTAATACTGTTGAAATAAGAAACTCATTTTTTTTATCATGGAGCTGTTTTGTCTCGAAGAAAAATGTTATAAATGTAATGTAATAAAAAAAATTATTAAGGGTGTTTTTTTTTTTTTTTTTTTTTTTTTTTTTTTTTTTTTTTTGCAATTTTTTAATTTGGCCGCCTTTTAAGAATTTTTCGAAAATTTTGTACCAATTTAAAAGCCCTCTTAAATGTGGGGTCTTCATGAAATTTCCGAAAGGAAACAGAAAAGACCAGTGTTTAGAAGAATTCGATAGAAAAAAGAATAAAGCTTGGTTGAAATAATTATGAGTTTTGGAATGATAATATTCCTTCTTTTCATTTGCAACAATCAACAATTTCATTTGCAACTATCGTTACACATGATTGTCTGCCCAAGAGGAAGAACAGCAAGCAGATGTTCCTTAGTATGGGATATGCCCTCCCCTTACTGCAATGGTTGCTTCGCAGAGTCTCCCCATACTCAGCACCAGATTGTCCAACAGTTCTTGAGGTAAGAGTGCCCATTCCTCAATCAGCATCTGTTTAAGTTGTCGGGTGTTCCCAGGAGGATGTAATCGTGCCGCAAGGCGTCTCCCCAAAGCATCTCACACATGTTCTATCGGATTTAAATCAGGGGAGCACGCCGGCCAATCCATTCGAGTGATATCTTCACTTTCCAGGAGCTCCTCAACAGCATGATTCCTGTGTGGCCGTGCATTGTCAACCATAAAAACGAAGTCTGATCCAATGGCACCTTGGAACAGACGTACATGGGGAAGGATCACCTCCTGACAATAGCGATCTCCAGTTACAGGACCTCTGTCGAAAACGTGGAGCTCAGTCCGCCCGTTCATCATAATGCCTCCCCAGACGACAACTCCAGGACCACCGAAACGGTCTCTTTCTGTGATGTTACTGGGATGAAACCGTGTCCCGACCTCTCTCCAAATCAACTGGCGTTGGGAATCGCTTCTGGCACTAAAACGACTCTCATCTGTAAAGAGGACACGACTCCATTGATGAGATGTCCAGTTTTTGTGCTCCCTGCACCACTCTAAACGGTGCCGCCGGTGGGAAACTGTCAAAGGGATGCAGCGTTCAGGACGGCGGGCGAATAGGCCACCTTTGTGAAGGCGTCTGGACACAGTAAAACGCGACACTTGTCGCCCCGTTGCTGCACACAGTTGCTGAGCAATGGCGCTTGCTGACTGTTTTCGGGTTCTTTTCGCCTGCAGGACGATATATCGGTCATCCACTGTAGTTGTTTTCCAGGGGCGACCACCACCAACCTTTCTCACGGCTGTACCTGTGGTTTGGAAGGATTTCCAAGCGCGCGAAACGTCACTTTTGGTGATTCCGAACTCTTCAGCTACACTGGTCACACTACGCCCTCCTCCAGCTTTCCGATCATTCTTCCACGTGTGAAATCGTGCAGGTGATTTCTGCTAGCCATATTTCACGAATTAACTCACGTGCACTTGCAGCGAATGTCTTTAATTGCGTCTCCGTCCTTCCTTTTATTGTAGTGTTGAGCTGCGCTTGCCTTCCGCACGTGTTTTGCGTACGCTCACGTCGTCTGTGACGTTTTGTTCCTGATATTTGCATACGCATGACCTTTCTCTTGAATTACGTGTTCATTGTACTGATCGCAAGAACTTCTTTTCTGCAATTTCATGGTTATCTGCTTATAATTTGCATTGTTGCTTAAGTTTTGCACACCAGTGTATATATATATATATATATATATATATATATATATATATATATATATATATATATATTCCTAAAAAATCTGACAGCATAAATGTGATAATACTCCATTGGGAAATTTTCATTTCAAATGATTGTTCTTTGACATTAAATGACCTGATTTGCTACAAACGTTGCGTTACGGTTGTCTCGTTCGAAATTTTTTTCCATTTTACTATCAATGTGTTGTGAAGCCCGATAAACTTTTTCGTGCCTTATCCCTTTCCTTGAATACTATCCAATTCGGACGTTAATAGGATTTGAGATACCTGGATAAACATCCTTCCTTTAATACCATCCAATCAGGATGTTTTGATGAAAGAAGTTCATCGGACTTGAAGTTTACCCAAGTTGACAACCACACCTATTATCTTATCCTAAATCCTGTTATAAATATTTTAAATAATAATTTTGCCAATACAAAACTTGTATAGTTGAAATTCAATTTCATAAAAGTTGTCAAATATAAACAGTGGGTAGTCATTTTTTCAAACAATTTGGTAGTAAGCACTAAATAAATGAAGGACAAATTTTAGTAAAGCCAGAAGCACTGTCTCAATACCTGATCTGAAGTATTATAATTAAATGCAGATGCCATTAGGAAAACTGTGCAATACAATTTTATGTGTTTAATTTTTTCAAAGTAATTTCTGCATCAGTCAGTACATTTATCCATTTCCAAAACCAATTCTGCCAAATTTCACTAGGAAGTAAGACATACTCGCTGTCCCAAGCTCTAAAAAGGTCTTTGTCACTGCAAAAATCGCATCTCTTTCACATGTGAAAACAGTGCATACATCAGGGAACCGTATCTGAACTGTAAAGAGGATTCTCAATAATTTTGAAACCTGCAGTGGTCAAATATTCACAGACTTTGATGCGGGGAGCTGGAGCGTTGATATGATGGAGAAACCAGGTTTTGGTATAAAGACCAAATTTGGTATAAAGACCATATACCGAATTTCATCCATCTAGTTCAAAGCATTTCTAAGTTATCTTTGCAACAGATAGACGGAAACTTTCAAAAAAGATGTTTTTCAAATTTAGGAAGGTCTAAAATGTGGAGATTTGTCAAAATCTCGAGTTCGAATTTTTTTCATGATTTCAATATTTTCTCTATACTTTTTACACCAGAACGTAAAAAGTAGTTACTACCCGATGTCATAATTCGAAGTGAATAAAACGATTGTAGTCATTCTCAGATAATGTAATGTAAAATATATTTCAAAAGAATATACGCATATATACGAAATCAAAATAATTACTTTTTATAACTCTCGGCTTGTGATATAATGGTATATTTGAATTATTGGATATGTTTAGCTTTATTTACCGTACTTCATGGTTTTAAAACATCTTATGAATTACCTTGTAGGAAAATATGTATGATAAATAAGTTACAGTGATAAAATATTTATATCACATTTGATTTCAATGCCTCCAATTGCATATGGTCTGCTTTTTTTCTTGTTTAAAAGTGGCAAATCATATTAGTGAAAATATATATATTTGGCTTCAAATCTCATAAAGTAATTAATATATATATATATATATATTCCTTTCACGAACCTTAAATAGAATTAATGCATTTATGCTTTTTATAAATAATGACATAATTTTATCCTTATTTGAAAATAAACATCCTAAGCCTACATTTTCCCATCCTTTTATAATAAGGTTTCCTTTCATAAAAAGTGAAAATTTGCACACAAATATTGGGTCTTAGAAAATAAAAAGTAAAAGTCAAGAAATTTCATCATCCTTTCTCTTTCTATCCAAGCGCTTCATTCTGAATATTATGAACCGTAGAACTTCAAAAGAACATTTAAGTCAGCAAATGTAATTCCTGTTTCACTACAAAGAGAGGGGGTGGCAAAAGGGGTCGTCGGATGCAGTGGATCGTGACACAGGGTGTCGTTTGACCATACAGATGACTTTTCTATTTAATTAGGGTGGCACGTGCGGCTTTCGTTAAACGAGACGTGAAGCACTGACGGCTCAGTTTTCGCGGATCACTGCTTCCCGCACCCCTCAGAGAAGGGGCGGCGGCGTAACCACTCGAATTGACACGGAACAACCCCCTTCATACGACCTGTCCACACGAATAATAACAGTCAAAGTTATGGACGCGAATCGGGTGTCTCTGCACTCCGGTTTTTGCAGAGAATAGAGCTCAGCCCAATATGGCGAGGAATAATGACACTTGCTTCTGCAGAACATAAATATATGCTGTTAAACTTCGCAAATTAAAACTTTATAAATTCGGATCTATTGATAATTCGAAGGATTTTCTCTCGTCTAGTTCCTTGAATTTCAAAATAAATACAATTAACTTTAAGGTAAATCGAGTTTTTATTATGGCTCCATTAGTTTCGAAACCATAAACTTCCATTACATAAAAAAAAATATTCTTAAGAATATAAGATGGGAAAAGTTGAAATTAAATACTAATACCTATAAGCCTAAAATTTATTTCTATATGCCTTTTATTTATCGTTATCTAAAGATTAAACATAAAATTCAGTCTACCACAAATTTAATCTTTTTTTACAGATAGAATATGGAACCGATTTTATTTTATCAGTAAGCTCGATTTTCCCCCAAAAAATTTTGCAATTATTTTTTAAAAAACATTTATACCTTCGTAGATTTAATTTCTTTATGTTGTCATACTTTTTTTACACCAGAAAAAAATACGCAAATAATAGAAAGAAAGAAAAAAAAATTACGTATGTTTTTATTAGTGTTCTAAAATAAAAAGAAATATTTTTGTTATCAAAAAGCTTGAGGTGAAGGTAAAATCTTAAAGTGAGAGATAGTGATATTTTATTACTCTAAGAAATTTGGTACCTTATTTGCTTTTATGATATTTTTTTTAATTTTTAAAGAACATTTAAAGCTTCTAGTTCGTCTTATGTATCTTACACTGTAGTAACTTTCTTATATCGTTTTGAGAATCTCACACTTTTACGATTTTGCTTTAACTTACAGAATTTTCATAACAGAATTATTTACTTTATTTCAATACTCTAAAAAGGTCCCTTTTCAGAACTTCTTATTTTTATTAATTTCCTATTTTTAATTCTTAATATATATTTTATAATTCATTATTTTAATCATTATGAGGTCTCTTAATATCTTTTTCTGAAATTCTCTACTCGTGTCTGTACTGGTTTCAATACGGTATTTCAAGTTTATTTTTTATGTCAATTTATTCACTTCATAAAATAATCCACTAATATCTAATCTTTGTATTATTGGATTGTATTATGATATTTGAAAAGAAGTGCATTATGAAGTGAATAAATAAATGAAATTATCTTAAAATGAAAATTATTTTGAAGCAAATACAATTTCCTGAACATTTGTGAATTGAATAGTTCAAATATCAAAATAAATAATGACCTCTCTCCAAATGTTCGTAAGGGAATAATAAATAAACAAATAGAAGCTTTGTTTTCTCTCAATGATTAGAATTCATTTGTCATAAATTTGCATACAAAAGCAAAAATTGATTAAAAAATATTTAAAAAATTATTTCAATCATGAATTCTAAAAATATGTCTCGTTTTTCAAAATACCTTGAATCAGCTGATTAAGACCGTCAACCTATTTTATTGAAAACAAAACAAAAACAAAATTCTAATTTCGAATTCATAAAAAATTATTTATAACGAAGTGAAAATAAAAACCTGAAATAATACGATGACCGTTGTATAACTCTTTGTTCATATATATATATATATATATATATATATATATATATATATATATATAAAGAACAACTATAAAACTATAATATTGTTTCTAAAGTAAAAATGAATCTCTCTCTGGTTTGTTCAGAGATGAGAATACAACGAGTATAACGAGTTAATTTTCGGTATTGTAACAAATATAAGATAAAAATATATTTATTTATTATGGTAATTTAGTTTATCTATTACTTACCAAGAAAATAAGTTTATTTCCAAGTACATGCCATTTCTTTCGGATTTTTATTAGTTCTCCCCCCCCCCTCAAAAAAATCTAGCTAAAATGTTAGTAAAATAAATTCAAAAAATGAGCTTAAATATGAACTGTTTGTTTCATTCTTAAATTTCACCCCACATATCAGCAGAAAAAGGAAGTAATTTTTTTTCTCCATATTCTATTAATAAAATTTTGAATAAAATGTGGAATTCGATGACCGATATATATATTGTTTAAAAAACTTGCTACCTATGCATGAAATTTCTGCAAACATGCCACACATCACTGATTATGCCTCCCAATTTCTAACTATTGAAGTCTCACATCTCTGATCCTTTCAAGGAATGGAATCGGAGGACTGGTGTCTAAAGCCTCGAGTCGTACTCAGGTGAAGTGTTTTGGGGCTTTTCTGCGTCGTGTAGAAGTCCGATAAGTGTCCGGGTGGGCCCCCAGAGATTACGGCTGAAGGGCCCCGATAGCTCATCCGGGCGAGCACTCCATCACGGTCCGGTAGGGGTTGTGCCGGACAACGAGATAAAGGCCGAATTAAGCCCTGTTTCTATGTTCCGAGCCAACAGACTTACCGGCTGCATGGGTTGTGCATCGGTTGGTCGTTCTGTTTTCGAGCAGTGAACAATGGGAGAGTTGGTATTTCGTGGTGTAAAAAGTAGTATGGAGAATTCAAACTATGAAGTGAACCTCCGTCACATATGACAATTTTTAATATCCATTTAATTAAATTAATTATTAATTTTTTAAAAAAATCTGTTTCGAAGTTTTTTAAATTTATGAAATATAAACATGAAACATCATACAACTTGATGACTGAAAATATTTTTCAAAAAAAAGTGTTATTTATTACCATCATTTATGATTTGTTCGAAAAAAATGTTTAAATGAATGCACATGGATAAAATCTGAAAAGAATTATGAATTTGTAGTGATGAGAGACTTATGGTGTTGTGCAGATGAAAATACCGGCATTTGGGAATCATATTTTATTGAGATTTCTTCTATATTTCACATCACAAGACACACAAAACATTAAATTACACACACATACTTAATATGGGAGAATAAAATATCACACAGCTTCAAATTGGCTAGCTAACTATCACACAGTAGTGATGTCTTACTTACTAACTGAATAAATACTCCGTCTCAAAGTATCATCTAGGAGCAGATGTGGAGAATACACACACACACACACACACACACACACACACACACACACACACACA
>JAPMOR010054877.1:383442-397722 GCA_026543865.1 Argiope aurantia | reverse complement strand
ACACACACACACACACACACACACACACACACACACACACACACACATACATATATTACTACAGGTTACAAATTGATTTTTAAAACTTCAAAATTCCATTTATGTGTGATATAATATTTTTAATTCAGAAGTATTAAAAAAAAGAATCTTGCCCCATTAGCATGAGTAACTCGTATTAATCAACCATAATTAACATCCGAATTATATGAATAACTCCATCAAAGGATAATTTTACTCTTCCTGAGAATGATATTGCTAAAAACAAGCTTGTTACCATCTGAAAAAAAAAATCCTAATAATGACCCAAAATTTCAAAAAAAGTTAACGCAGAAATAGAAAATAAATTAATTAAAGACCCATTAACAATCTTTAAAATATTATCCTCCTTTCGTGATAAGAAAAGAATATTTCATTATCTAACCAATCGAGTTAACCCTTTTGCTCTAGTACTTTTTAAAGAAATTCGAATCCCTCCCTTATAATTGTAACAAAATAACTATATTTTGTTGCATTTTTTAATACTATCCTTTTCCTATAATCATATATATATATATATATATATATATATATATATATATATATATATATATATAAAGTAGGTAATATCTTTAGTAGATTTTTGTTTTTATCTGGAAAATTATTTAATTTAAATTCATAGTCTCGAAAATTAAGATCTTTAATACATAGATCAATATTTACAGCTTAAACTGACAACGTTGTCTTTCTACTCTCTGATTCTCATTACTATGTGTCATGTAATTTAAAGATTTTCATATGCTCTTGGTGTATTTTTCTTTTCACATTCATGACATTTGACAAAATACTGATTAAAATGAAGTATCAATTACTTATCATAGTCATTATAAATATCTCGTTTCTCACACAGAATTTTCTGGATTACAAGTTTTTTTTTCTTTTTTTTTTCTTGCCGAAAGATAGTCTTTATTTACTTTTATTCCCGCACATGCATTCATATAATATAGTGCACTCAGAAAACTCAGACTGAATGATATTATTTCACTTTCAGCTAAAAGGAGAAATTTATTTTTACATCAATATGTATTGAAAAGTTATTAACCAAATTTTTATCATTAAATTTCTTCGTAGAGACTCATTACAAATTGGATTTTTTTATAAAATCCTTAATAAAAGTATCATCTTCTGAATGAAAATTTTGAATCTTGTGCAAGGGCCATCATAATTATTCTGAAGATTCTTATACCCTCGGAATCGAAGACCTGGTTATAATGGAAGGATAACAACAATAGCGGAAGTGGCCGCTTTCCCTTCTGCCTTTCGTATATAATGAGAAATCCAGTCCATACTGCTTCGTTCAGTGGTGGTGGTGTGATCAGCTGTAAACAAGAAGTATATAATGGGACAATATGATACCTTCGTGGTATAACAAAGAAAACTCAATATGCCTTTTAACAAATTTTTTTCTATCAATTCCGATTAAAATTTAACACAGATTTATAATTTTCATTGATAAACCGCATACTAATTTTTATTTATTTAAAATTCTGCATTTTTTATTTATTGATTTCTTATACACGTGAATGTACCAGACCGACTAATGATCAATCTCTTTACAGATTTAATCAAAAACCTATACAAATCTACAATTCTAATTTTTGAAATAAAGGAGCATAAAATTTAAAACAAATCTACAATTCTGATAATAAAATTGTGTATCAAATTTTATTCAGTTACCTCTTTCTAATTTTTAGTAATCACTTTCTATATGTACAAGGATAGACTTGTTCCTGTGGATGGCTTTTATCTAAAATTTGAGAGAAATATTATAAATTTAGTACAAAGCATGCGAAATTTCAGCTGCCAAACTGATAGCGTTTTATCCTATTCGCAAACAAACAGTCATTATCTCCAAAATGTGTTTTTTGGATTTAAAGGCATTTTTGATAATTATAGTGCTTTCTCTTCATGTGCTCCATATGCAAACAAGTAAAGTCAGTTAGAATTCATATTCCAATAATTTGAACATAGTAGTTTTTCATTTGATATTTTTAACCCGACAGTTTTATCACACACTATGTCCTAAACGAATAAAAAAAATCGAAAAGAAATTCGATCATACAGAGTAAAATTTTTAGAGCCTTGAATTTCCATGGTAAATAAAAAACTGCACCTTCATATTCACAGAAATACTTCGCTAGCATTATTAAGAAGTAGGTAATACAAACCACTCCATGTCAAAGCGAACGAATTTTTATCATCGTATTTCTTAATAGAAAATGATATTATATACCTTTATAACGTTCATTGTTGTAGCTCTATTACAAGCAGTTCAGTAAATAAACTCTAAGGAAAATATTTGGATAAAATTCATTCTCCAAGAAGTACAACAAAGCAAATACCAGAAGACGAAATGGCATCTTTAGAAGTAAAGTTTCTACCAAAAAATAGCCCTTCCCCTTTCTGTAATCGTTCATAAATTTACCAACATTCTCAATTTTTTTGGACACAAAAAAACATTTTTGACTTCATTATTTCTTATGAAAGGTCTATTACTTAATGTGACATTTGAAGTTTATTCCTCTTTGTTCATCCTCTTCAAAAAAAACCACATAAAGCACTGAAAAGAGATAGCCCACTTCAACAAAAATACAAGATGGAAGGCAATAACGTACGCATACAATAACAACGAAACCATATCGCACTCCATTTTTCTATACTTAACGGTGTTCCAAAACGTTTTGGTCGCATTTTTTTCACTCGTGCTATTCAGCTGTTGTTGCTGATAAGGAGATGCCAACTACCATAAAAATACCGTTCAAAAAAAGCGATACTATAAAAGCTCTGATGGCCGAAATTGCCTTTCATCGCTAACACATGATGATATACCGACAACCGCTTAAATGTAACTCTTCGGAACTCTACACTATATGACCACCGAGTCAGATTTTTTTAACCACAAAAGCCAATCCATCTCGTATGCGGTGAAAGGCTCACAATGGGCCACAACAATAGATTCCCTTCTGGGCACCTCATGAAAATACACTATAAAGCGTGCTGGCGTTTCATTGTAGCTCCCTGTTTTTTATACATATTTTTCGCAAGAATCATTCAAAATCTCTCCCCGCTTTTTATTAATCCTCAGCATCGAGTGAATTACGGCTCGTTTGCACCCTTTCTCCATCCCCCCCCAGATGCTATTAAAAAGTTCAAAGGTTGCTGTACCGTCCATCATCCATGGACCGTGACCATTTTGTGGGAGGACCCCCCACCCGATCTCTATAGAATATTATTGGCCCGATTGCTTATAAGGGTGCAATTGTTTCACCTGATGCGCAGAGGGGGTTAGGGCTTTTGGGGAGAACAAGTGAAGCCAATCATCGGCTTTCACTATAGAATGACTTATTGGTGACTCTGTTCATCGCATTCGAAACAGGAAAGGCTACATCGAACAGTTGTATTTCCTCTTTCTCTTTCGTATGTTTTAAATATTTCTCGCTTGTAATCCTACTCGACAGAAGTTACGTTTTGCTAAAAAGTAACAAAAAAATGTTATTCATATTTAGCTAAAAAAAATTAGTGCTGAAAAATTATATCATGTTTTGTTTAAAAAATTTGTATTTTTCACTTTTTATCAGTATTTAGTCTTTACGTATATACTACACTTCAAAGTTAGACAAAGATGATTCTATTTTAATCTTTATTATTTTAATGTGTTATTTTAAGCATATGAGCATTATAGTCAGTAAAGTTTCAAAACTCGTTTCGGCCCAAATTTTACAATTTTTCACCTGTATTTCGGATTGTTTTCTCCTGAGAAATAAGTCAAACTCAATCCATTCTATTTTTTGCATAGATTTATTTATGAAATTTTTTTAAAATTTGAAGTTAAAGTGAATAAAATTGCTGTAAACTTCGATTTACTTAAATGAAATTCAAAAAGGGCCACAGACGGTATTTGTTCTAAATATATGATGCTTTCCATTAAAAAAAAATAGGAAAATATCTCATATTTGTATGTAAAATACTTTAAATCGGAAGTTCTTAGCTGTACCCGACTCAATTCGGTCCTTACAGTGACGTAAGGATGTTAAGTTGCGCCGGGGCGTTATATGACGATACCGCTACCAGCTATCATTATTGGTTTAAAAGAGTTAAATGACGTTTCTCAAGCAACGAAATTTTAGAATCACAAGAAAAATGGTAGCACTTTCTTATACTATGATTACCAGTGCTCAAAACATTCTATTTTAAAACATTCTTTTGAAATTTGTTACAATAGTTGTTTCGTTTTATTCTTAAAAATCAATTTAATATTCTATCAAGAATGATACATTTCTTTATTGTACTTTTTTCATTTAATAGATGATTTATGACTGCTGAGTATTTCTGGAATACTTTATAATTTCAAAACAAAATTTCTTTGTGTTAATAGCAACTTCAGTACTTTTGATTTTGTGTTTTGTAATGATATTTCATTATTTTCTTATCAATATACATTCTGAGCATATTTAATATCGTCATCGCAGGCCTTAATGAAAGGAAATATAACATTTCTAAAAGCAATATGTGTTATTCTTGATAAGAATGACACATTATAGTACCGAAACTGTCAATATCGGAATTTTCTTGCGAATTGCAGCAACATTCATATGTCCATACTATTTATATAAAGTTGAATGACTGAATGAAAACATACTAAACGGGCTAACGATTTATCAAATAATGTGTTCAGAACAAAATTTATTTAATTGGGACCTTAAACATGAATGGTTTCACCAACATTTTCTCAATGTTTTCCCCCCTTTCTGATATTAAGAAGTATCTCGTAGAGGAAAGGTGGAAAATCTTGTGATCCCCAAAAAATAAATGTTGATATTTTGATGAATTTACAAACTTCAAATCATATGAAGTTTAAAAAAAAAAACTGTTTTTACACCAAAGTCGTTGATCCGTATAAATTTCGAACAAAATCCGTCAAATCTGTCTCCGCACCGAAGCCGGATTATTAAACAGGAAGAGTAGGTAACAGCCTGAGACCCCGCAATTTTAGGAAACCCCAAGTCATCATTTTTTTTCCCCAAAAATTTTTAATTTTGTACTTTAGTTGAGTTTATGAAAGTCGTATACACGAACTGGTTCACTTTATACTCAGGTGCGGTTTAAATTTTAGAATATTATTCTAACAATATTTTTAATTAATTAACTTTTACAAATATTATACTAATTATATTGTTTTATATTTTAAAAAACATTATTATTCCATAATTTAAAATATTTTTTAGTTATAAAATTAAATAGTATTTAAATTCTGTTATGATTCTGTTCAAATTACTTTAATTTGGATTTTGTTTTTATTTGCTGTATTTCGAAACCAATTCTCTTGAAGTAGATCCGTAATTTCATGTTTTTGCCTTTCATTTAGCCTAAATTTGTTACTTTGAACTGCTTATGCAAAAATTAAATTGGAATCAATAAAAATATCTGGTTTTTGGAAGTTGAGGAGGGTGAAAAATTTTCCCAAGAACCTGCGCTGCCTATAAAGAGCTTAATCTGGCGCTGTTCCGTGTCTGTGCATATGAATACCATAAATCTTAAACGCACCGATTTAGATGGAGTGAATTTAATATGTAGCCTTGGTACCAAAATTATAGACTTTTATCAAATTTCGGGATCAAATAGCCCAAAGGGAAAGGCAACAAAATGCAAATTCCATTTTCTTTAGAAATAGACGCGAAATAATTCTAGACACAAAAAGAGAATGACGGAAAGTATCAGATTACATACGTATATGTGAAATTTCAAAAGAGTAAAGCCCGATCCAAGTAATTTCTTCTGAATGCCTCTATGATTATTATCGGTAAGAAAATCATATTAACTTAAATGGATTTCTTTTTATTTATCAGGACATTTATTTTCGGATTTTGCGATCGTAATATCTTTTAGGCAAAACTTTGATGAAGAGTGAAAAGAAAACTGGAAAAATCTTACTGCAAAGAAGAAAATAAATATATATTTGTTGTTGCTTGGTGGGGTGGGGTGGGGGATCTTTCACACAGAAAGCAGATGGAACACAGGATAAAGAACAACCACGCCCGAACCAGGACTCGAACCCGGGACGTCCAAATCACGGTGAAGACGAGTTACCCAAAGGCCAGGACGCCCAGATGCTTATTTGTAAAAAAGATAAAGCAATATTGGTTATTTAATTATTAGTCCAAGATTTAAGTTGAAGATTGAGATACGAAAAAGGACATTCCATTCAGTCGTGACAGAGCATGTTTGCATGTAAAATAACAAGAAGAAAATTCTTCGAAAGAATAGAAACAATTTCAGACACTTTCCATTTGAAAGCGAACATTTCTCTTTGAGCGCCAATCATTGTACTTTTCTGAGTGCGGACAGAATGACACTTCTGCCACCAAGAAAAACTTAGATTCACCTCCACCACTGGGGTGGGTAATACCCCAGGGCAGACTTGTACGCCTCGGAAGGGTGCAAACGAGAGATTAGGTTCCTCCGCGTGGTGGGGTGGAAATGGTTCGTCCGCAAACAAACGAGTGCCCTACCTTAAAAAGAATCGTCTGCTGGCTTTCTTCCTTCAGTCCGCTTCACCAACTTCTCGGCTCTCTGGCGAAGGAGAAAATTAAAAAGCGGGGTGCAGAAAGGGGTGGTCGGAGAAGAAAGCGCCTCCCGATAACGCCGCAGAGAGGAGAGAATTATTAATTTTTGTTATCGGGCGTCCGGGAGGCGAGGAATCCACCGCCGAGCGAATCTCTTTCGGGACTCTCGAAACGGATCGGGAAGGGGCTGCTCCTCAAATGCAGAGGATGGCTTTTTACGGATCCATTTTGCCTGGAGGAACCTCTTGATGGATATTAAATGTGATGAATACTGAAAAAATTCACGATTGACACCATAGATGCGAGATAAAGTTCTTTACCTTTTACTATTTCAGTCTCAACTGTTCATATTAATATTAATTGCAAATCTTTCCCAATGTATTTTATGGATCCCCCTTCCTCCTTTCCAATGAATTTTTAAAAATTATTTACTATACAAAATTCATCAGGTAAAAAGTCTTTTTTTAACTTCTTACTTTTTCCTACTATTCCAATATTAGTATTTATATGTATATGATAAAACTGAACAAATTAAGGAGGGGGGGGGGGGAGTAAATTATTGATTTTATATTAATTGAAAAAATAAAAAATTACTGAATTTTCTTTTTAGTTAGCAAAGTAAGAATATTTTAGTTAGCAAATGCAATCAACTGATAAAAGCAGGATTGTTTTATACATATTGCTACTGGGGAGAAAATGTCTATAAAGAAATAGCAACCATTAAATCTTTTGAAATCAAATAATAATAATAATATAGAAAAAATTATGATGTATACTTTAAGTTACGAGCATATTTTTAATACCTAAAAAATGTTTTGTCCCTGTTTGAAAGATATGCCTTATAACCAATTGGATTTAATAAATTACTCAAAAAATTAACTCATAGTAGTGCTTCAAAATATTTTTAATAGTTTGTATAAACTGGTAATTTATTCACTAACAATTTTTTAACATATTAAAACAGCGCGATTTGTGATGTATGGCATCATCACCACTAAGCAAACAGCTAATAATATGATTACATATAGAGAAGCCGAAATAAACAGAAAATTCTAACGTCTGTTTGGCGATTCGATTGTTGTCGCTTAGGGTGATGGATAGTTTATAAATACAGGGTAGCAAGAAATAAGTTACCCACTTCAGAGAGCTCTAAAATGCTTTCTACTGATCCAAATGATCCAATTAGAACACATGAATATATGTTGTAATACACATAAAATCATTTAATATGGTTTATAATTGTTAAATAAAGTAAAATTAAAATTGCTCAATATGTCCTTCTTCATTTTCAACAATATGCTCTAATCGGAGAACCATATTTTCTATAGATGACCGGAGTGAGTCTGCCGGAATATTAAGAATATGGCGCTGGTAGAGATGATGGCTTTTGACGGGAGAAATTATTCTTCAAATAACCCCACAACCAAAAGTCGCAAGGGGTGATGTCCGGCGAGCGACGAGGGTATGCTATTGGGAAGTGACGGCGGATAACTCGTGCTTCTGTGAAATGCTGTATTAACAATAACTTTACACGATGATCAATATGAGGTGGTGCACTATCCTGCGTGAAAATGATGTTTTGAAGGCATCCACGCTATTGAAGAGTTGGGATTACAAAATCCCTCAACATATCATGTTACCGTTGTCCTGTGACGGAACAGGTGTAGATTCCATTTAAAGTTATATCTTCAAAGAAATACAGTACAGTGATAAAGTTAGCTGTAAAACCACACCATACTGCCACTTTTTCAGGATGCAAGGGTTGTTCCTGTATAACGTGAGGTTTTTCTCTGCACAAATTCAACCGTTGTGGGTGTTAACTTGCCCATTGAGGCAAAAGTGGGCCTCATCACTCCACAGAGTGTTCCATGCCAACCTGTGTCAATCACAATTCGAGCAAGGAACTGAAGTGCAAAAGTTTTACGGACCTCTAAATCCCCGTCCTTCAGCAGGCACACAGACTTGATTTTGCATGTATAAAAATAGAAAATCTGCCTTGCGATTTTTCGTACAGTTGAATATTGCATACCCAGAACACGGGAAAAAAATGACAAACTCACACTATTATGCGGCGACTAACTGCTGTCTTCAACGAACGCAGTCGCAACATTTTCAACGCTGGAAGACGGGAGTTTTTTTTTTTCCCGTCCTCTACCTGCAAGAAGGCCAAGTTGCCCAGTTTTTTCAAATTTCTGCATTATTTTGCGTAGGCCGCCTGGAGACATTGGATCTCTTCATATCTACTTCATACGACGAAATTCCTTTAGAGTTGCAACGGAATTTTGTTGCTTCTGTAGAACAATTTCACCAGTAGCACTTTTTCTTGCAACGTAGGCATGATGAACAGAGAAGAAACTAATGTTCGTGCAGAATCCGCCTTCTCTTTATCCAAATAAAAATGGTAATGGACATGCGCTGTAACGCAAATTATGTTTCACATTTTCAATATATGGAAATAAATGCCATTTGTGCTACATCGCCATCTATTGGTGAATTTTTGTACTAATTTTTTTAAATTAATAAATGTAAAGTGCATCATCTGAATAATCTGTAGTTCAAATTTTATCTTATTTGGACCAATAGAACGTATTTTTGAGCCCTCTGAAGTAGGTAACTTATTTCTTGCTGATCCTGCATATAAGCCGATAAAATTGCATTCTTTGAGAAAGGGATGTTGCCCGAGAAAGCAGAAAGGATGCCTTCAGGGCGAGCGTTTTCAGAAGAAAACAGATTAATTTTTTGACACTGACAGAGACGTTTCAACCTGTGGTCCAAATTGAACGTTTTGAGAGAAACTCTCAGCTTTGCTGATAATGAATGTCGAATGAATGATGCCACTTGTTTTTATACATAGTTTTTATTATAATCCAGGTATACCAACTTTAATATTAATCCATATACTATATTGAAATTAAATCAGACTATCTAGCTATTAATTAGGATAATCTGGCTATGAGTATTTTTATTGTCAGGTAATTTATCGTCATGTTTAAAAAGTGTTTCTTTTCCTTGTAATTATAGAAACAAACAATCTAAAATTGGTAATAATTTTATGAATTGTATTTGCCTTTACTTTCATTTTTTCCCGCTTACTCCGTCAAATGAGCATACTGTAATACCTTTACAAAAAGGAAAAAAAAAAAAAAAAAAAAAAAAAAAGGACGAATTTGCATTAAAAGTTTCAGAAATTCCATTCGAGTTTTCCAAGTTTTCCGATTTCCTACGAGAAAATATTCATATAAGTGCCATAGTGTATTTAAAAAGTACAGTGATATCTCAGCCATTTTCAGTGTGATTCCAGCAATTTTCAAAATAAAATCTGAAGTAAAAAAAAAAAAAAAAAATCAACCCGCCCAACTTGAGGCGCAGATTGGAAAAAACTTTAAATAAATTGGAAACGTAATCGCATTTTCAATTATTTTAATTTTTTATAATGAACACTTGAGGTTTTTCTTTTCCTTATTCATCACGAATTTATTGTCTTCTTTTACTACATCATGCTCTTCTTGCTTTTCCAAATTTGGTTTCGAAAACAGATTTTTGATGAACATTTATTTTTCGTTTTAATACACTGATAAAACCGCTTTTTATTTCAGATTTTAATTCATTTTTTTACATATATTCTTTTTTAAATTTTATTTCTTATATTCATTGTGCTTTAAAAAAAACTTAAAACATAAAACCTTATTCAGGAATCGAATGCTTTATCTATATTCTGAACAGTCATAAAAAATTTAATCTTAAACAAAAATGCCGTCTATTAATTTTCAGGATTATTAAGCACAAAAGTTCTAATTTGTAAATTTGTTGCCTCTAATGTTCTATTAAAATAGTGAATTTTCTTGTTCTTATTAATAAAACTCCTATTCAAAGATTTCCGATTTTTCAGTTTGTAATATTCTTTATTTCCCATATTAAATAATTAAAATATGGATATTAAAACAAGACTTTAAAAACATGAGTTTCTTATGTAAAATATTTTAATTGGAGAGTTAATCACATATAGAATATTCATATATTTCAACTTTTAATGTACATCCAAGAATGTCTTTCTTATGAATTGTATTTCTTTACATTATGTTTTTAATCCTCTATTATGTTGCTTGATTTCGAATTTTTTTTCTGTGAAAAAATATTGTTTATTTCATTTTACTACGCTAATAAGGAACACGCTCAATGAGAAAATGATATTTAATTTTACAGGGTAAATACCAAACACAGATAACAAAACACATAACCTAAAGTATACACAAGAACAGCGCTTCTAATATATAGCAGCGCACAAGTAGCAGATCGGTAAGGTAATAAACAACTGTACCAGCATAAAGCACTTATAGAGCATGCAAGATAGAGACATCGATTAAATACTTATTTTCTCGATTCGTCGTCTACTTTCAAATGACTAGTTTCTTGAGTTAAATTGAACTGCCGATTCACTATTAACTGAATGATTGATCTCATTTATGTCTCTGGGCCTTTATAGTTTCCATGACAGGGCAAGAAATTTCTAGAAAGTTCGATGAAACTCGTGTCCAAAAGGAGCTATTATCAAGATTCTTGCAGTTTCTGAAAACTTCGTATTTGTTTCCAAATCCCAATTCGTTGCCAAGTCATCAAATTTGTCTCTAAACCCGTCGATTTTTGATTCAGCAGCTATCAGAGTTATCTATAAAACTGTATTTTATTTTATCATCTAACTATCTTCGATAGGAAGCAGTATTACAAATTCGTAACAAGGGCTCCATCTGATGAATAAATACGCATAATGCTGTAACTCCCCTACACCGGGGTTTGGAAACCTTTCTTTCGAAAAAAACGCTTTTTAGAATTTTATTTATCAAAATATTACTTAAATAACCATAAGTCAGCAATATGAATTATGATTTTTTTTAAAAACTGTGGTTAAAAGGGTTTTTTTTTTTTTTTTCAGTTCAAGTGAATATTTTTTTTTCTTAAAAGTGCTATTACTAAATAACATTGTATTTCAACTATTTATTATTAAAATAGTTGTATCATTCAATATGTTTCCAAAGACAAAATAAATTTTAAACGCTATTACATTCCAATTGCTTTTCTTTCATGAAACAGCAAGCTAGAATTTCAAATAAATACTCAATTTTTATTTGGAAAAATTTATCATTTATGAATAAAATTGAAATATGCACTGCCTCAAAATTAGGAACAATGTATAATTTCGAATGAGATTTCCGTGGCTGTTTTAACGAAAATTTATCAAAAATTGATGAAGTTATTTTCATTCAACATTATGATTATTTCATTCATTTCATTTATTATTGTAAAAGAACAAGAAATCACAAATTAAATTTTCTCACTTTTATTTGTTTGCTTATTTATTGCTACATAAATCTTATAACTAATAAAAAAAATTGTTAATTTCCTTTATAAAAATTCAATTGAATCTGACTCTGCAACCTTATTTTCTATTATATTTAATTTTAATATGTGAATATGCTTTATCCCTAACCCCTATTTTCTCATTCTGCTTAATATGAAGACTTGCTTATTTCATATTAAATGCAGATGATAATTTTCCTAAATTGCAATTCAGTTATTAGTTAAAACTATCCATCCCCAAACATCAATAAAGATATAATATATTAATTAATTTCAAAACTGTCGAAATTAATTAAATTTATTTTTTTGTAACAATTCTATTTTATCGTTTATCGCTTACACATCGCTAATTAAACTACTTCAAGGAGTGATACAGCTATTAAATCTGCTACTCTTCAGATTTAATGAATATTTTATTAGAAACTTTTCTTTAATTGGAAAAGGAACATTTTTTTTTCAGTGGAACTTTTGTAATACTATCATCCCCTTCAACAATTAATTCGACATCAGGTAGACGACCCCCTGTCGCTTTCCATGAAGTTCTCTCCCACGCTCCTAATAATGATCCCTCTCTAATATCGTCTGCAAAAGCGTGGCTCCGACTGCTACAGGATTAATCCGTCACTCTCCCCGGTGTGCTTGCAGACGATAGTCACACTCGAGGAACGACGGCCGCGCCGCCCCCGAGAGAACTGGAAAGCTCATTCTGCGGTCAAGCGATAAAAGCGCCCAGAGGAGAGGAACTCTGCAGACGATCTGATAGCGCTTAATAAACGGACGAACTGAACTGAAGAGAGAGAGAGCTTTCTTTCTCCACTTTTTCCTTTTCTTTATCTGCTTTTAAGACTCGGGGATAGGGGAAGTAAAAGCTGTAACTCTTTACGCATGCTCAAGGAATTCTCAAATAATATGAAGGGAATTACTGCTTTGTTGAATTTCATTTGCAAACTTCTATTTTAGGAAGTAGAAAATGGCAACAGCTTCACAATTTTGTTTTTTAAGATCCGTCAAATAAGAATTTATTTCAGGAAGTTCTTAATAAACTTGAGGGATATCTTTCATTTCGAAATAAAACTTTGTGCTTGTATTCTGTCGAAATAGTCGTCGGTATTTAATTGTAACTAGCACAGTTATTTTTTAAAGTAATTCAAGAAGACTCTATTTGGATATAAGCGAAATGACTTTACAAGGAAACAAATACTTGTAAGTGAAAAACTATTATTCAGTTTGAAAAGAAGATTATAGCCCAATTAGCATATTATAAAGATTCATATTTTAAAATAGGAATATAAAGTAACATATGGAATATATAATAATAACTGAAAAATCTCCGATGATCACACTTTTTTTAAGTAATATTACTAAAACATCCTGTGTTAGGTTTAAGAATTAATGAAAAGTCTGAATGAATGTAGATCTAACAATAGGTCCTCATGATATCAAGATTTTTTTAGAATTATGTAGTTAAAAATTATTCCTTTTCTTCTTCTTGTGTAATATTAATTTCATTTTAATAGCCAAGAAAATATCTTCACAGTGACGACATTACACATCTGATCGCAGTGAACTTAACGCCTCTTCTCTCAATTACTTTTGAATACAACAGTGCTAAAAGAAAATAAATGAGGCTATCATGTTATGAACGCATAAAATGGTTAAGTTAAAGAGCATGCGCAGTAGTCCCATTTTTTCCTTCGTCGATCCATTCTCTTCAAGTGAGGATTCTTATTTTCTGGAAAGTTTTTTTCGAACGGCTGCGGCTTTTGATAGAAAAGAATCCCTTCTTTTTTTATATACCACACTCGCCAGAAAAGAAGTTTCTGACCGACCCCCTTTTTTGCTGCGGTTATAAAAGAGAAGAAGTGCCTTTTTTTGTATATATATTTATATATTTGTTTCCTAAACCGAAAATGGAAAGGTTTTGCTTTTCGATCTGACACTTTTTTCCTCTCCAAATCATTCGTTGCCATTCCTTCCATTGAATAGAACGCAAGAGAGAGTTTTATCTGTCTTCACTTTATTGGTATCAACGTAACTATTGGAAAGAAAAGAAATGAAAGCTGAAAAAGGTATTTAATCGGAAGATAGTTTTTTTTTTCCTTTCTTTTCTTTTCTGTAATTATTTTTCTGGTAAAATATTGGACACTTTTAGCGAAGATTTATTCTAGACTTTTGCTAAAGTCTATAATTAGTCATTTTTTTTTCATGTCAGAACATGATGTTGCTTTGGTAGAGGGTTTTGAAGCTCGAAATCGCGTAGGCAATGAATATTGAAACTCGAAATCGCGTAGGCAATAAATAAAGCATAGATGGCAATTTTCATCAT
>JAPMOR010054877.1:287063-378442 GCA_026543865.1 Argiope aurantia | reverse complement strand
TTTTTATTGCTGGAATTTTTTAAAATTTTAATAATTAAAAAAATTATTTTCAACACAATTCGCAAAAACTCCTTCTATTGCTGCAGTTCTATCAAAACCAATTCTATTGTTCAAATCGTTCATTCATATGTTTTATCAGTGTTAAAGATATGACAAAAATATTACTTTCTTCGAATATTACGGTAAAATTTTTAACTTCACTTTTATTTCGTAGAAGGCTCACTTATTTTTTTTTATGCAAGTACATCAAATTAATCATGTTACTGTAGTTATTGTACAATGTTTTGTAAAATTTTGAATAGTACAAATATTTGTATTTTATCTGACTATACAAAATTTTAATTTTTTCAGAATTTACTCATGCATTTATTTACTAATTTGCTTAAATTTTAATTCCATTTGAAATAGTATCACTTGTAATGAATTTAAGGAAAAAATAATTTTAAGATTTCATAGTGTATATGGTTCATGAGTAAAAAGTAAAAAAGAACCTTTGAAATAAAAAGATTATGTTTTTTTGTTCACTAAAATGCATTTTTAAAGCTTTTTTTTAAAATTTATTTTATATCCAAGGGGAAAGTTGGCTGGAACAATTCGAAAATTGTTTCCAATTGGCCCCAATTCTTCTATAGGCTGACTATGATATAAACCGTCATAAATGAACAATAAAATTCTAAGCAAATGGATATTGGTTTTGCAGTATCAAAATTTTATATAGAAACAGATAACTGCAATATATTATTGCAACACAGAGAAAACCTTTTAAGATTGGGTCTCAAATATTTGATTGATTTTTGATTGTGGATACTCGTTCAACAAACTGAATTCCCTTTGTCATTTTTACATGGTAATGTTTATAGGCTGACATTTAAATTGTGACAATGCATGATGAAAAGAAAAGGAGTAAAAATACTTTACAGAGTAGGCCATCGGACTTAGAATTATCATATTTGGCAGGTAATTACTTCATGGATAGTATGTGCTTACTAAAGAAGTGTTTTTCAAAATTTCATTAGTTTTTTAAAATTTGAATTGGCGACCCGTAGTTACGAAATATTAATCTGCGACTTGAATCTAGCGTGCGATCTTCAGCATTCTTTTCAGCAAAAATTTTCAGGATTTTTTTTATTAATCACTGACAAGCGGTTAACACACAAGAACTAGAAAATCGAATGTGTATATTGAATGCAGTTTTCGAACTGACTGAAGCTAAAATTTGACACAAAATTCTTTAACTGCAGACACAAGTTCACATACCAAATTGTATTAATTCATAACATGTGCATGACATATAGCGCATGCGAAATTACAGTAAGATAGAAAGTCATAGATTTAGGTTATCGTGTTCACTTATAACACGCTAATCGAACTGACTTTCTCTGAATAGATTTCGTTCAAACTTTGATAAAAATCTACAACTTTTATGTAAAGACCACATACCAAATTACGTTAATAAGTTATCGTGTTTTCGGACAGAAGTAATTCCAAAAATGCATTTTTCGAATTTAGGGAACAGTGGCGGTTTTCCGCTCAGGCGGTGCAGGTGATTGCTTCGAACCTAGAGATCAGTAGGAGTCTCAAAATCTATTTAAAAGTATATCCTAGTGTTAAACAGAAAGCATATTTTTTTTCTTGTTCACAGTCTCTTTTTCGGTCTGGTTTCAAGAAGTTTCTCCCTTTACTTTCTTTTTAAATGAATGAAAGAAAATGAATGAATAAAAAGAGTCAAATGAAATATTGGGTGGAATAAATATTGATGGAAATGCGGAATAAATTAACTGATCGCTAAATAACTTCGAAATCCGCAGTATTCAAAAAGTTTCTAAGAGATATATATACCACAATGATATTATTATATCTGTAATCTGTATAGTTAAAACAGTAAAAGAAAAAAAATCACTCACCCTCAACTACTTGTTCGATTTCGCCAAAATCCATTTCACTTAAAAGATCGTAATCTTTAGATAAGTCATCAATCATCTCCAGTCCCCTTATCACGCCATTTAGAGAAATATTGTTAAAATGAAACTATAACACTCACTCTTAATAATCTGACCAATTAAATCAGTTTTATTCGTCAATGAATTTCTCCATTTTGCATGCATAGCTCAAGTCGATACGCTGTTTGTTTATTGAGTAAGAATAAATCTTTTAAATATTATTTCCATTTGTTGTGGTAAAATGTAGTTGACCAAAGGTAGTTAAAATGACTAAATTATTACTTTTAAAATGGAAGATGAACAGTTGGTCACGGAAGATAAAAACATAAAGAGAATATCTATAAAGAGAATACGAGAATTAATTTTGAGTTGCAATCTTTTTCATCAGTCGTCGAACTCTGGTGCTATAGCGCATTTTTGGGAGGGGGGGGGGGGGGGGGGCAGCATCAGAGTTGCCAATATCAAGATGTTTTTTTGTCTTTCTTTTCAAAAGTGTCATCGTCCTTCAAACCAGGTACCTCCATTTTAAACTAGTGAGAATAAGATCATTACTTTTTTTTTCTAAATTAATGGAAACATTCTAAATTCCGTAAGTTGCTAATGGTAGTTAGATATTTAAGTAAAAATACTTTGATTGCTTCCCAAAGTGAAATCTAGTGGGGAGCTATGCCGAATTTGTAATGCAAGTTGAGAGATCGTTTTCTATTTCAAAATAGTCAAGAATTATTTCCGGAATAATTCGAGTCAATTTTTTCGCTTATTTATTAAAAATGGTATTATCAAAAATTACAGACAATTGTTGCCAGTTAAAAGCAAGAAAAGTGACATTTTGAGGGGTTTTCAATATTTTTTTTCATGTTTGTAAAATTTTAGTTCCATTTTTTAAAAATTTCTTTTATCACAATATCAAGAATATAAATTTAATGCTACTAAATATACACTTTTGTACCTCCCTCTGAAATTTAATGTAATTTCGTTTATTATTCGGCATTACTATTTCTATAATTTTTTTTCAAGAAGGTTTATATAACTTTTTTTTTTCAGAAAATATGCTATTCGGGTCACAGAAAATTGACAAGATTTACTTCAGATCAAAGTTTAGAAAGAATATAAAATTTTCCTTTTATAGTACTCTGTTTATAATGAAATTTATTATAATTCATAAAAAAAATGGAGATATTTGTGAACTCAAGCTCATCTCAATATTTCAGACTTCCCGGAGTCCGAAAAGCACAGTTTGGGATTATACCTAAGTTTGTAAACACGGTAGCTCAAAAACCGCCTTGAGCTAGCCCAAATGAAATTTGAGCTATAGTCTACATAAAATTTTCTGATTGCGATCAAATTTTGAAGGAAATCCCTTCACTTGAAGTTTGTCTGTTCAAATACAAGTGAACATTATAGATGGCAAAAAGCTATATGGATAAAATCGGTGCACAAAACCATGATTTAAAGTTTGATATTTATCGAATTTTGAATTAAATCCGTCGAAAAATTGGTCATCTGTTGGTCTGGAGCTTTGCATGCATGCAAATGCTAACATTTTAAAACATAAAGACTTAGATAAATAAAATTAAATATGATTCTTGGTATTAAAACTGCAATTCTATATTAAATCTTGATTTCAACATGAAAAAAATGAAAAATAAAACTTTTGTGTGGGTGTCTGAAAAAAGAAAATGTCATTCATAGCATTAACAATTCTGCACAAGGTCTATGATTTTAAGGGGCGGGAGGAGGACAAATGATACTTTTATTAGAGAGAGTTCTAGAAAGTTATATATAGGGATTGCCTTCAAATAATAAAATGATATTTGAATACAAGCATGAAGATAAAGTCAAAAACTCATATAAGTTTAGTTCAGATTACTTTCTTGTCATTAATAGGTTTAAACAAGAAAGGCCAATAAATATATTTGAGCCTGTTGTGGCTTCATATTATCAAAATGAGGAAACCGAGAGATTTGTCAAAATTTCGAGGTTGAATTTTTTGACAGTTATTATGTTTTCTCTTTGTATTTTTCGATTTTTTTGACAGTTATTATACTTTCGCTTTGTGTTCTTCGCAAACAAGAAAATAAAAAATGAATGTATTAAGCATTTTATTGCAGCATTGATTTCAAAGCAGATTTTAATAATTTCATCATTTTTTTTTAAATTGATGGGAAAAAAATGATGTAATCTGAACACCATTTATCCACACAGTGTCAGGGCCGTAGTGGCCTTGTCGCGACTTCAGAACTGGAGTGCTTTAGGTTCGAGACCCGATTCTACCGATGAACCATAGTGTAAGCGAGTCTGGTGCACGTTAAATCTGTCGGGGTCAAACGTATTCCGGCAGGTGTGGTATGGTTATTTGGAGAGGAGGTGCCAGCTCAAGTGCCGTCCTCATCATCTAACAGCGGTTCAAAATTACGAGGTCCATCCAGAAATACCCCTGGTATTGCTTTAAAACGGGATGTTAATATAACTAACTAAATCAAACCATTGTTGGATTTAATGGAGTTCGCATCTTGTGGGAAGAAAAAGGATGCGAAGTCATAATATAACATCAGACAACGTGCATCTGTTTCTTTTATGACATCAAATGAACTGATTCCATTAACAGAAGCAATAGTTATTGACAATTCGGTTAGAAAACAGAGAGCGATGATGATGTGAATTTTTTTTTATGCGCCTATGCGTGACCCATAGGTCAAGGTCTAGGATTCTAGAATAAGTATTTTAAAACTAAATATATTCCACTGTCTCGAAGATTGATTATTGACATTTAAAATGAAATTGTTTTCAAATTTACAATTACTTCTAAGTAGATGATGATTACTGAAGTTTTTGATCAAGCGAAAAAATAAACTATAAAAGTAGATATTATACCTTTCGATCTTTGCTCTAGAGGCAGTGTTAGAAAACAAAACTGATAGTTGTATTTGCTACTAGATAATGGCAACACCGGCATTACGAGTTTGAGCTAGAGGGTTTCGGAATTGCATTCGTTTTGTTTATACGGATGTAATTGAGAAAAATTGCGTCATTATTTTTTAGAAGAACTTCCGAAATTCTTCTCCGCTTTTCGAATTTCTCCAAGATGTCTGAAAATTTAATAGAAATTGATGGCGGGATGATGGAAGGGGTAAATATTGAATTTACTTTGTGAAAATTTTTACTTATTTTGTATAATTGATTTTATTGGAAGGAATGAAGGTGTGTTCTCCGGCGTATGCTCCAGAATCATTGATTTTATTCTTCTTAAGTGTTTTTAATAACACAACAAACTCTTTAAATATTATTTTGGAATATTAATTTTTATTTTGTTTTGCTATATATTTTTCTTAAATTACTCCAATTGTATATTTCACGGGAATCCTGTTAAAAATACACAAACGTTTTTGTTTGAGTATTTTATATTAAATAATTTATCATACTTTTAAGAAATGGGGATGTGTAGATTTCATTTTGAAGCATAATCAAAGATGTCTTAAGTAAAAATAAACATTCATTATAAATAAGAAATTTAACTATTATAAATTTATTCTAGTATTTTTTTAATGAAACACATTGTCCTATTTTACATGGACTTTTATTGTGAAAATTGTTTGGCTTAATGTGTGTTTCACATTACCAGCTAATTTCGGGAATTAATTATACTTGTTGAGTGAGATACCACTGTGCTTGAAAAAAAAAAAAAAAAAGGAAATATTTTAAAAGTGGCAGTTACTGCATTATGTGTAGAATCCAAATTCATATTTACATCAATTATATTTCTCCTTATATAATTCCTTTTTTTTACAAGTTAAAACAGTCACTGCAATTTAATTTATATTTATTGCTATTTATTTTTTTCATGGAAAAATATCTTTTGTACAAGATAAGACTTTGGCATATTTCTTATATTCTGTATCAAAATATTGTTCAATACATTCTTAATCCAGAGATATTAAAGTGGATAACTGTTAGATTAAAGAAATTAGAAAAATTTAGATTTATGATTCAAAATTATACTGTACATAATAAAGCAACCACTTGATGCTTGCAATGTGGCAATATTTCTGATATCTACATGTTATGTGTTGTTTTCCCTTGAACATTCCTTGCTCATCTTTCTAAAAGCATCAGATTATAAGAAGGAACTGGTGTAGTTGTAAATTGCTGAAAGTTCAATGTAATAGTTTATTTACCTTTACTTAATAACTGTAACTATTTATTTTTTGCCACAGGGTGGCCAAATTTTAAGAAATGCACTTGCCTTCAGTGCTCTGCTAAAGAAGCCAATTAGAGTCTACAATATAAGAGCTGGGAGAAGCACTCCTGGCCTCAGGTATTTTTCTTCTGTTTCTTAATTATAATATTGTAAATTCCATTTATGTTTATATTTAATGTAAAAAAAAGGGGACACAATTAAAATAAAGAAATTATAAGAATTATTTTAATATATTTTTAAAATATACTATTTTATTAAATTTTTTTTTTGTAATTGCTCTGCTGATATCATGTTTATTTTTTATATAAAATTACATTAGAATTAATTAACAACTATAGAAGCAGTGTAATAATTTAAGTAAAGAATTTGTCATTTTAAAGAAAATCTTTTGAGAGGACTTTAAATAACTATTTGCATATTTTTGCTATTTTGTCAGTTCAGATTTTAAAAAAATATTATCATTTTCTGATATTTGTTCTACATTTATTTTTGAATGCAGATTACAAGTTAAAATATTTTTATAATACTAACATTAATTTTGTCTATTATATGATAATTTATTTGTTTATTATATAGTACTCATATTTTTAGTGAATCAATATTCAACTCATGAACTAATGTAATTGATTGTATGGCAGTTTAGTCATATAATCAATTAAATTGAATAATTGAAATTATGGTAGTTAGTGAAATTAAATGGTATAAATTGTATAAGTGAGTTGAGGAATTTGCCTATTTTTAAAGAATAAATATGGTGCACTATCTAAATTTACTCCTACTGAAATATTATTATTTTCTTAAATGTTAAGTATTAATTATGAAACATTTTTTTTGTTGTCTCAAAAAATTATAAATTTCATGTTGTTCGCAATTCCTATATTTTCGTGAGATTATCAAAATTTTATTAAAATTTGCTGTTTAATTTTATTAATGTAGTTTTCAAAATAATGTAGGAAGTAAGTCCTTGCTAATTGAATGCATTTGTGATAGCATTTCGAGGCTTAAATTATCCAAAATAATGTAGATTCTCCCTTATTCAGTATAAAAAAAAACTTATTCTGTTCTTTTTTGTTCATATAATTGTATTTATTTAGTATTCTGATTTTTTTATAATTATTAAATCCTTTTTATGTTGTAGGCCTCAACATCTGTCTGGAGTTACTTTAGTTCGAGACATAACCAATGGCCGCCTCATTGGTGCTGAAGTTGGATCTACAGAGATCACTTTTTACCCAGGGGACATTACAGGTGGAAAGTATACTGCTGATCCAGGAACTGCTGGGTAAGCATATTCATAATCATTTATAAGTCATCTGCTCTTTAGTAATTATTTAGTTTAGTAGTCAGTAGTTAGTATGTCATCTACTCTTAGTTTTGTTTTAATGTCATCTGCATCAGTATAAAAATGTTAATTGTTGATATTCATATGCAGTCAAAAAATTTTATTATATGGCTATAAATCATTTTGTCCTAAAATCTATTTCAATAAGCAATTTAAATGGTGAAATTTACATTATTAATTTTCATGTACATAATGAAATATAATCCAAACCTTCTTTCTGTGCACTGTTAAAAGATATCAGCCTATTACAAAACTTTTCAAGAATATTCAGTAATTTAACCCTTTTAAAAAGTGTAGCATAAAGGAAGTGGTGGATTAATAATTATTCATAGCAGGCATGTTGCAGGGGCCCCAAATGAAAGTTTTTTTAAGATGGCAATAAATAAAAGTCACTTTTAGAAACATTTCAAATTTATTTTCAGCTTACGAAATGTGTAATTGCTGCTCAGATAAAGTTATATTTATGTCAGTCCAATTGGACACAAACCAGTTTATTTGAATACCCGATCTAATTAAGAAATTATTGCTCTAGTTTCAGTTATTAAACTAAATGTTGACTTTTTAGCTGCAGTTATTATGAAAATAGTTTAATTAATCATTAGTAATAACAGATCATGACTAAAAAAATTCTGAAATAAAAACAATATTCAAAGTCATGCAGAGAGAACAAAAATACTATATGCTATAAAAACTGTATACCTTTTTCATGGCTTAAAGCAAAATAAATTTTTAAAATAAAGTATTTGACTATCTATTCAATAAAAATAAGCAATTTAAAGATTTGGTCAAACAATCCAATAAAACTGACTTAAGTTTCAACAATGCATTTTTAAATTTAATTTAATTGCCCAGGAAAATTTAAATTTATGTCATTGTGAAGAAAGTTTTTTGTAATTTTGAGATTGTTTAAAAATTATTTTTGTATGATATTTTTAGAATTTCCTCACCAAAGAATTTTTTTTAAATTTTGATTTCCTTTTTATCTAATATAAAGAAATGATTTTTTGTTTGTTCATATTTTATACACTGCTATACCTTTCATCTGATTGTGATGAAAATTGGTCAACTTATTGCTTGCACCAACGTGAAGGTTATAGGCATAATATAGTTATCATATCTAATATATAAAAATGAATTTTTGTTTGTTCATATTTTTTGCACTGCCGTACTGTCATTCAACCGATTGCATATATATATATATATATATATATAATATTGTCTACCCTAAAACACTTGAATAATAAAATGAAGAAATGGAACAAATATTATTTATACTTTTCCTTTATGTATCATTCAATTTTAATGAATGCATTCACTGTCAGCAAGACAATAAATATCATTCTTTCTGTCCTTCCCAATTAAACAAGATAGCTATTTCAAATGATATTTCCAAAATTATTTCTTCTGTGGGAGCAACACACTGGATACCAGCTAATATTTTATTAAATTGAAACTGAACTGAATTTTGTTTTCATCCGAAATGAAAATTATATTTGTATTATGTTTATACTTGCAGATACATTTTAAAGTATTGTTTTTCACTTTTCAGAAGTGTTATGTTGCTGTTTCAAGTATCATTTCCATGTGTAGTCTTTGCTGATAAACCTACTGAATTCTGTTTTCGTGGTGGCACAAATGCAGAAATGGCACCTCAGATTGATGAGACACTTATGGTAATACTTCTTATTTTGTATTGTTATTGTTTTAATATTGATCATTATGTATTTTTCCATTAAATAATTGCCAAAATGAACCCACAGATATATACACAGATACTTGATATCTAAAAGGTCAAGAGCATTTTTTCCTTAAAATATCTATTTAAAAATTTTAGTTTAATCTCATTTGTTCGCTTTTACATACACTTATGCACTAATATATGTAAAGGAATTTATTAATTTTTCTTTTCATTGTCATAACAATACTGGATAATGCATGGTTTCTGCAACTAAAGGAAGTCATGATTTTTATGCTAAATATAGCATTAGAGATATTATTTTAAAATTTTATGCAACTTATCCTACTTCATTTATGGAAATTTAAATGATAGATGATTAAAACTTTTGAGAAATTATTATTTTAATAATGTAATAATATAATGCAATATTCTAATATCTATTATACTATTAAAAATTATTTTATTATTATTATTAATTCCTCTATTCTCCCTTTTTTTTTTTTTTTTTTTTAGTATTTCATTGTAAGTAGATCTAATATTTTTACATTAGTGCAGCACTTTGACAAAAACATGTCAAATCAAAGCAATACCCCATCAAATTTTATCAATAAGATTCAATATGTTATTTGGTGTAGCAGGTGGTTTTTATTATTGTTTATTTTTTACTGGTACCACTTAGTGGAAAAGTATTATAATTCATTTTATGCAAGGTAGTTTTTAATTTGATAGATGATTCATGCAATAAACTATTCTGAAACGAATCTTGTATTAGTACTAGTTTTCTGCATGAATTTATATTGTATATTTCTGTGTATAAACCAAGATTTTTTGGAACTCTTTAAGCTAAATTATGAGAGTCAGCTTATATATAAATCCACTTATTTTGTCAAGGGGCAAAAAAAGATTTTTTAACTAGCTGGGTACTAATGACAAATACCCAAATATAGTATTTTTTATTTCTATAGTTTATATTTTTAAGTTAAAAAAGTTAATTTTTAATAAAAGGAATTAATCCATTTATTGAAATGTGTTCTTTTTTTTAATTGATTGTATTAGTGTCAAAACTATTTTTTTCTTGTTGCATTGATGCCAAAACAAAACATTTAATATTGGTGAAATTTGTTGCTGATATTGGAAGATTACCATAATGCAATTATTTCTAGTTTAAAATTTGTTGTAAGGAATTTCTCTTCTCAACTGTATTTCAATCAAAAAATAAAATAGCACAAACACAATGTATTGTATATACAGCAAATGAAGGAGGGGGGGGTACTAGCCTCAGATAATGTTATCAGAGTTAAAATTGTAATCATTGACATCTGGTATTTTAATTGAAAAATATTCCAACTCTGTTACCTGTTTGGTAATATCTTCATCCTTAGGCCAATATATTTGTACATGACAAGATTTTCAATTTTTATTTTGGCTGATATATAGGCTCTGAGTTTTGAATGAATGAAGAAAATAATGCATTATCAGTTTATATTTAGAA
This sequence comes from Argiope aurantia, assembly GCA_026543865.1. Classification (NCBI taxonomy): domain Eukaryota; kingdom Metazoa; phylum Arthropoda; class Arachnida; order Araneae; family Araneidae; genus Argiope; species Argiope aurantia. The sequence goes on along the minus strand of JAPMOR010054877.1, from coordinate 367,792 downwards.
ATATACAGTTTTTTTACATTATCACTGTAATTTAGTTTTCATAATACTCAAAAAATAAAAATTTGGCAATTTTAAGAGTTTTAAGTCTCTTAAAACTGCTTTCTTAGAATCAAGTTAACAGGTATCTTTTTTTCTTTTGAAAGTTTATTATTTCAAAGTTGTATGCACATGAATATTGATTTATGTGTTTTCATTAGGTATTCAAGCCTATAGTAGAGCGCTTTGGTGCAAAGTTTTCATGTGATATAAAGAAAAGGTAATTTTTGTACTTCTAAAAGTTTGAAAGTTTGTTTGGTTTATCTTAATATGTTTTATTTTTCTAAAAGACATTCTATATTGATATTGTATTCTATATTTATTAGAAAGAATTTTAAAAGCTTGTGAAATAAAAGAATTTTTCTCTAATATATTAAAAGAAGTCTTTTTAGGTGAAATTGTCTGAATTTATTTTAGGAATTGGATGCTGTGATTAAAGGAATAATTTAAAGGAAAAAAAATAATTTTCATGCCTATTTCGATATATATTAATTGTTCCATGTAAAAGAATGAAAAAAAAATTGTTTTTTTGTTTTATATTTGAAAAAGGCATTGTTTAAATTTTTTGTATTGATCATTTTCTTTTAGAGGCTATTTTCCTAAAGGAGGTGGTGAGGCAATTTTCAAGATAGATCCATGTCATTCCACTCTACAACCTGTTGAAATACTTGATCCTGGAAATGCTGTGGGAATTGTGGGAAGATCTTTTGTCGCTGGAGTGTTGCCAATAAAAGTTTGTAAGCTTAAGCTTTCAAAATTAATATTCAAGTCATCTTTATTTATTTTTTTAGTTAATTTGTTTTTCTGTAAGTTTTAATTAGAAAAGGACAGTTTATATAATTGTATAGATTTTTTAAAAAGGAAAATGAAATTTTAAGTTTATATATTTTATTTTTGACATTTATTTTTTGGAATTTTGATTAGAAATGATATAAGATATAGTTTGACTTTCTTATTCTTTTATTTAGGTATTTCTATTTTCTTACTAATATAAGATCATTCATTTATAGTTTGTAAGACAGTTATATGAACATCAAAGATCATATAATGTTTAAAAATAAATAATAAAATACAAAATACTGTAAATAGAAGAACAAGTGTAATTAATGTTTTCTTCCTTACGTTGAATTTGTTATAGTTGCCAACTTTTCAATTCAAGAAAGCATTTTTTTGAAAACTGAGTGATATTTTGCTTGGAATTTTTATTTTCTATATATTTTAATAATAAATTTTCTTTTTTAATGAAACAAATGGGGAAGAAATTTTTTAAATGATTTAATGTTAGCTAAGTAATAAAAGTATTGTATTTTATTCTTCTTTCATTCCTTATTAAAAAAAATCCTGGAAATTTATTTTTAATATCAATCCATTTTTAATATCATTAATCGAAAAGAATTTTCCATTTTTATTATTTTTCCATTTACATTCTTTCTTTTTTTTTTTTTTATCATTGTAATCATTTTTCTCAGCTGATTTAAAATTAGTTATGAAGTACATAAACATATGAGATGAAGCTTAGATGAATGTTAAATTATGTAGGTTGCTCATGGAATGGCTGATGCTGCTTGTCGTTATCTCAGAGGCTCCTTGCCTGGCATCAGTATGAAGGTGGAACGTGTGAAGGAGCCTGCCCATCTTGCAATAGGAAATGGAAGTGGCATTGTGTATGTTTTCACTTTTTCATGATGTGTTAAGACATAGATGTTTATTTATTGTTACAATAAGAAAATGTCTTAGTTATTTACATGTGCATCCAGAAAAGAGATATTGAATTATAAATGCGTTTATGCCTGAGAAATATTAAGTTTCTAAAATGGATGTTGAATTTTTTAATAGCTATCTGTATAAAAATTATAAACATTTTTTTTTAAGATGTCTTTGTAACATTATTTTATTTTTGCCAATCTTAAGTAAGTTTCATTAATTATAGATTATTTCATATATATAATTATCTATATATTCTTGTATTATCTGCCCCCCCCCCAAAAAAAAAAGTACTGTATTGGAGTGTGTATTCTTATTAAAATTTTAATTCTCTAAAAAAGAATTTTTGAAAAAATTATTTTATATTAACAAAAAAATTTTAAGGAAGTGTGCTTGAAATAAAATGTTAAAAATATGCTTTGAAAATGCTGTCAGGTTAACATATTTTTACCTTAAGACTAATTTTAAATCTACCCCATTCACGCCATTCAATCTGTATTAGTCTGCAATTCATTATTTTGAAGTATAGATGTCTGATAGAATTTTTTTCTTGATACTTAATTTTTTCACTGATTTTTTTTTTCATTAAAAAAAAAAAGAAATCCCAGATAATGAAATTAGCATCTTTTGAAATCTATATGCTGGTTGAAATTTCTTTATGAAATATTATACATTATTTTTCAGATTGATGGCAAAAACAGAAACAGGGTGTTTAATAGGAGGATCTGCATTAGGCAAAAGAGGTAAGAATTGTTAAAGATGACCCAAAACTGGAATTTGGTGACATTTAAATATCTTTTAGTGCATTTGTAGTAAAATATATGGAAGATAACCATAATTAAAAGATGCCTTGTATATTTGTTAAATATAGATACATTAACAAATTGAAAAAAATATTGATTTGAAATCATAATTTATTTCTATAAAATTGCTTAACTTGATCAAAACTAAATTCTGATGTTATTATAATAGATTATCTTCGTTTGTTATGTATTGTAATTTTGAACCATTTTTTCTTAATTATTAATGGATATTTTCCTCTTAAAATTGACATATCCAATTTAGTTATTATTCTTATTATTTTTGCAGTTTAAATACTTCTTATTTTTTAAGTGACAAATATTGATGATATTTTATGCATTTTAAAATTTTATACAAGATTAACGGGAAAACATTTATTTAAGAGACAATAATATATAATCAGTTATCTTATCTAATGCATTCTATTAAAAATCTAAACTTTTATTCTGTTTTTAGTCATTCAGTTTCAGCATTCTTGCATATTTCAATTGCATTTTTTAAAAATAAATTTTTATTATGTATTACTTTTTAGTGTTTCCATTACTTTGGTCTCAAATGTAAAACTGAAATCAATTCCAAATTACCAAATCTAACCTGAAATTTGTATCACATATTTGACAATTTTTATTTTGAAATTGTGGCAAGTAGTTTTCTCCCTTTCTATTTCTCTAGTCTTTTCTTTTAAAATTTTTATGTATTCTTTTCTGTAATAACTTGTTTAGGTTAGGAAAAAAAAAAGTTGAGGGGGGGGGAGTGTATTCTTTCATTTTGATTAAAATTAACATATTATTCAGCTGATTTTCACTAACAAGTATTATTTAATTACATGTAATTTTTAATTAAAGACAAAACTTCAAATAAATTCAGGATGCTAATAAACAAAGTCAATAAAATATTTTATTCCCAACAATAGATGAAATATATTTTAATTAGGAAAAGACATTTTGCTCAAATGATAAATATTTTTTCCCATTTCAGTATTTTATGTGATTTTTTTTAAACACTACATCATCTAAAGTTTATAATCCCCCAGTTCTAATAAGTATATTATATTTAATTTTTATTAAAATTCTAAGAAAATCTGTTTTCTAGTCCATAGACTGCATCAATTGACGTATAGAAAATTGCAGCAAAAATTTTGTAGATTGATTGCTTTTAGAGTCTTTTTAATTATTTGTTAATAGATAGTCTTTAGGTTACTAGTGCATGACTTAGTCATTGGTGTTTTATTTCCTTGGTTGTTTTAGTTAGATGATAGTTTGTTTTTATAGTCTGATGCAAAATGTTCATCTTCTGGTATGACACAGATGATAGTAGAGGAGCTGTCAGCTCATATGTAATCTCTGCCATTCTAATCATGATTTAAAAATCAAGTGCATTCTAATAAAATAGTCCTTGTGTAGCTTAAAAAGTGAAGACTGGGGAATAACAAAATTACTTTTGCTTCTTGGAATCTTAGATGTAAGGTGGGAGAAAGAAACTTTCAACATTGATAATTTGAGAAACAAGAATAGTTTTAAACACACAAAAATTTCTGGAGTCAGAGAAAAATTTAAAAATAGGATTATAATGGTTTGTCAGTTTATGTTTTTGAATATCTAGCAATTATCTAAAAATTGCTTTCAATTGACCTCAGGTGTTATGGCTGAAGAAGTTGGAGAGAAAGCTGCTAAACAATTGATGGATGCAGTGACGAGTGGGGCATGTGTGGACACTTTCACTCAGGACCAGGTATCTTTCAATGACAAAAATCTTGCTAATTAGTATAATTGATTGCATCATATAAGGTTTCATTATTCATTTATTAATATGCTAACTTTGTAATAAATACTATTTATATATAACTTGAATTTGAGGATTAAGTAAAAATGTTAAAAATTGAGGATTAAGTAAACTCATAGCAATATTATGATTCAATTTTTAAGATGTTTAAATCTGTATTTAAAAGCTGTAAAGTAATAATCTTTGAGAATATTAGTCTTTTTAGGTAGATTCTTTATAGAAAAGAAACCTATTACAGTGGTTCTCATGATGCGACTTTGAGAAAATTTCTGTAGATTTTTCGCTAAACATGCACCCTAAAATCCAAAACATTTATGAAATCCTTGAAAAATTTAAAATATATAAAGTTATAAATAAAATTTTATTATATATAAATTTAGTTATAACAAGATATTAGATATTTTTTTGCAACAAGATGTTAACAGGATAATTAGAGTAATTTTGACTGGATTCTAACTAGTTTGAGTTAAGTTGTAAAAAATTTAAAAACTTTTAATGAGTTCACAGATGGACAATCTAACTCAAAAGGGTTAAAAATAATTGAGGTTGAAATTTTCCTTTTTATATAATTTCCTCCATTATGAAGATAGAAAAATGAATCAAATTGAGCAAATTAGCATCTCATTAAGATGAATAACTCTTTTGTATTAAAAGTATTTTTTTTAATAACTGTATTAGCTTAAAAGTCAGAAGCTAAATAGTGACTTTTGATTCTAATTTTGACATGTCATCAATAATCAATGTTGCTAGTTATGAAAGAAATGAAGTTTAACTTCTACATTTTCATACTTCGCAATTGTTTAAGTGCACCTGGATTCAAGTTAAGTTTAAAGGAAACTAATTAAATGCAAATAAACAGACAGAAAAATTTATAGACAATATTACATAAAAATGATCAACTTCCAGAAATTTCACATGTTTTAGCTCATTAGATTGTATTTTATAATAATCCTTATTTTGGAATCAAAAGTATAAGTCAGTTTGTTTTATTTCTTCTTTTAAAATAAACCAAATTATATTCTAAAATTGTATTTTCTTCATGACAGTACAACATAGAAGTGAAATATCACCCAGTGATCACAAAATATCCTAAATCATTAGGAATACACTTGAAATTTTTCAGGTGCTTATTTCTTGGGAAGTAAACTTCTCATCAAATAGGAAAGCAGACACTGTTTTAAATTGTTTTAATAAAGTATGCCAAATGCATTAATTTTCATTAACTGCTGAGTGAAAAACATCTGCATATTCATATTGCAGTTTTCGTATGACTGACTGTCGTATACTGTCCGAATGCACAAACTTTAATGCCTAGCATTTGCTAATTGTTTTCAAATATCCTCAGTTTCATTATTAAATAATAAAATATCAACATGTTAAAAACATTTGCATTCTTTAAATTATGTTGATAATTCAAAATACCATTTTATGTTGTTCTACCTCAGTTTTGCATTGATATAACCTTAATTTTTGTTTGACATAATATAGTGAATATTAGGCCAATATAATGAATATTATTAATGGCTTTTGTACTATAGAAACCAAAATCAAATCAGTTGAAATGATAATGATTTAGATGCTTTTGAGTTGCAAAATTATTAGTAAATTGATTTAATTGATCACATAAATAGCTATTCGGGTCATCAAGATACATTCCATTTTTTCCAACTTTCATTTAAATTGCATGATTTTATTTCATTTTAAGAAAGGGATTTGATATTTATTTGATTTATATATATATAATATATATGTGTGTGTAACATTTTTTGTTTGAAGCTAACTAAATTATATAATATAATATTATACATATGCTAGATAAGAAAATCTAATTTACTTAAGCTATAATTTTAGAATATTCTGATTAATCAAGCATTTATAAAATCGTATCATATGTAGTTGTCTTTGATTCTATCATATGTTATATGCGAAATTGCAAATCTTGAATATTTTATGAAAGATTTTATTTAGTTGAATGTATTACTGAAAACATAACACATTTGTTAATAGAGTTTATAATTATCTTGTTAGAATTTCATGCATAATATGTGCTATGAACATGAATATAAATATTCTCTCATTTTTTTTTCCACATTTGGGTCTCTTTTGATTAAGATCTCAAAACTTTTTCCTGTTTATATTGCAGTCATAGAAGATTATATATTTATCAAATTTTATATAATCATTTATGGATATGTACAAGATCTAATTTTGCATTTCTATTTTATATATTTAATTTATAATTCCATGGGCTTGATAAAAAGCTTAAAGTAAAAATAAATGCAAAATTATTTCTCTTTATATATAGCTGAAATATTTTATATTTTGTGATTTTTAATTTTCATGATAAATATTTTACTTAATCATCAATTCAAAAATGAAAAGTGCTAGTAGATGCATTTTATAACAAAAGCCTTTAAATTTTTAGACACAAAAATTGCTAAATTCAATGTTTAGACTTTAACAGTACTTTACGGTAGCATTGAAATATATTTGAACGCAATAATTATAATTTTTCTTTCAACATTTTTGTATGATTAGGAATGGTTTCTTATATTTTTCTGCCACAATCATAAATACAATAGTTTTTTAAAAAAATAAATTCCTCTTCTGTATAAAGTAGTTTGCCTCGCATACTTAGCACTTTTGAGTATTAATTTGATATCCAAAGATTCTTTGCTCTCAAGTTGAGATTTTTTGCTACGAAAATGCAGTCTTTAACTATCCTAGATCATTCATAAAGAAAAATCAAGGTTAGAAAATATTTTTAAAAAATAATTATTATTATATTTTTTTCTAGCTTGTAATTTTCATGGCGTTAGCCAAAGGCAAGTCTCGAGTTTGTATTGGTCCTCTTACCCTCCACACTAAGACGGCTATATTTGTAGCAGAACTCATGACAGATGTGAGTTGTTTCTTTTTCTTTCACAATTTAAAATACTAATTTATTTTTTAAAACTTGTGTATTTAGTCATTTTCTGAGATTTTTTTTCTTACTTATAAAATTCTTTCATAGAATGTTATAAGTAAGATAATGAATGATGAAAAATATTTCTTCAATTATCAATAACATTTCCATATTTCAAACTTATAAAGTATAAAACTATTTTTTGGTAGAGTTTATATCTAGTAATCATGAAGATATAGTTTTAATAATGCTGTTTGTTGATAATATTAAACCATAATATACTACTTAATATTATCCGAGATTCTCAACTAATAAATAAAAAAAAAATCCTGACAAGGCTTGCAGTAATTTAGTTGTAGATTTATACAAATACATCACATTTTAAAGCATCTGATAATAAAATATTAATTTTTAAAAGACAATTTGTTCATATTAATATATATTCTGTAGTAAATGCAAATAATTATATATAATACTTAATTTCTGCACTCTTAATAAAGAGATCTGATTTAATCACTTATATCATATCAATATATAAAATAACTCTTTTCTTGATATTTTATCTTATAATTTGCAGAAATGCTTTTAAACATAGTTTATAACAGTAAAATTGCTATTTAAACAATTTTTCTATATTTGCAGTTTTTTATTTATTTAAATTTCAGACTATTACTAACAGGTAGATCGGAATTTCACAGAATATTGTAAAAGTTTTATCGAGAATAAATCTTATGTATATCTTTTGTTCCAGAAATATAATAATAAAACAATATTTTTAAATTAAGTTTTTAATTTCCTTCTCTATTCTAAACCAGTATTGATATTTCAACAATTTTTAAAACTGTATGCAACCTTGCTTGCAGATGATGCTTTTTCTACAATTATAAATGAACTCTTGAAGTGTTGCTTAATTATAGTGCAAATAAAAATTGTCAGTTTAATTTATCTAGCAATTGTTGATAACCTCTTGCCTCTTTTATTTCTTATGAAGTTAAAAATAAATAGCTTGACTATTTATTATTTGTCCAGCAATTTGTCACGAAAGCTATAAGATTTACAGTTAGAAATTCATATGATGACCAGTACATTTTAAGTTAGTTTTTGTATATATTTGTCCAGCAGAAAAATTTCCTTTCTTATCTAGAATTTCACATTTTAAAATTATAAAGCTATTATTTTAAAAATAATATAACAGCCTGTTCTGCAGGTGTCCTCGTCACCTGACTGCGGTGCAAAATTACGAGGTCCATCCCAAAATAGCCCTAGTGTCGCTTTACAATGGGACGTTAATATAACTAAACTAAACAGCCTGTTCTAAGAAATAAATCATGACCCATGAGATATTCAAATAGTCTTATTTCACTTGGAACATTTTTGATAACTTTTCTTTCCTGATTTTGCAGGCCAAATTTAATCTGATTGGGGATGGAACTCAGGAAGCCACCATTCTGGAATGTGAAGGGATTGGATTCCATAGGTGACAGAAACTACATTTTAATGTTAAAGAATATAATATTTGATTGCTGAAAATAAAATTGCTAATTTCCAAGAATTTTTGAAGCAAAAGAGTTTAGTTAAATTGGAAGTAGCATTTTTGAGTAAATGACATTTATATAAAAATAATTTTTCCTTAAAGGGTTATAAGCTGTGTGTAAATAACCAAAATTATATGTAAAATATAGTCATTATTGTAGTATAAAGAAAAACAACTTCTGAATAATGAAAATTAACAATGCAGGTTGTATTTAACTCAAACTTGAATGTTTTTAAAATCATAATCTTGTTTTGTAATTCTAAAGCAAAATAAGAATAGGTGCTAAAAATAATTCTCGCACTATAAAACTTTAATAGTGTGGTGATGTAAAACTGAAATATGCACTAACAATAATCAATTTAATTTCAGGTTTAAAAAAAATTATCAATTTTATATCATTTACTTTCCCATGTTATGAAATGCCCAAGAATTGATGTTCTAATATGAATAGTTTATTTTCAAATAATGAAATTCCAATCTGAATAGTATAGCATTTTTCTTAATATAATATAATAATACTCTAATTTAAATACAAGGCAGTCATAGGGCTACTCAAGCATATTTTGATGTCTGATTAAATTATAATGGAAATTATGAAAGACATATAACTGAATAAATTTCAGATTGTATCTTTTCAGTGGTTCAGTCAGAATACTTCCTATTAAGATTACTTTTATAAATACCAAAAAGAATTATGGAATTTATTATTTTTATTTTCTTGTCAAAAGTAAATTGGCTGCTGAAAAATGACATCATCATATAAAAAAAGTACACTTTATTATACACAACATGAGAACTATCTACATTTTTTTTGCACCCAATTTATATATTATTTTAAAGACAGTAATATTTTTATTAAGCGTTATTTATACACTTTTCCTTTTCTAGTTTACATTGTGAAGTGAGTGTAATATGTACACTTAATACAAAAAGGAAAATATTTACAATGTACAACACTGATGAACACTTTAGTAACTGAAAAAAAAAAGCATTAAATAGCAAGTTCTCATTCTTGCTTATAAATATATAATCTCCTTTAAAAAATGCAGTGAATATATATTACCTCATCTGATGATAAATGAACTTTAGAAATTAAAGTAGGGAAGAAAAAAAAAATTCCATTCTGAGGTGCTATTAGAATGGCTTAAGTAATTAAAGTAAAATATGCAATGAGGGATTTGTTGTAAATTTACTAATGTAAAAAAACAAGCAATATTAAATTTTATATTGATTTCAATTATGGGTTTTCAGGTCTTAATACATAAGATAATTCTCTTCATCTGAACATACAGATGATGAAATCATATTTCTAAAAAGACTGTTGCAAGATTAAGAATCAATTGTTCATTTTAAAGAATAGCTCAGAATTTCAAATTGCACATTAATTGAGAATATTACTGGCATCATTTGCATTTCAACAAATTGTTTCCCGTGTGGGGCAAAAGTATAGATTTTCAAGTTTTCTTATAAAATATCAGAGCTGTACTGATATAACATTTCTTTTAATACAATACAATTTAATTTACTAACAGTGAAATCACTCGATTCATAGTCAAGCAATGTTCAGAAAAAAAAAAACAATGCAAGGCTATATGTCTAATTATCACTTAATAAAACACACTAACTTGCATTGCTCTGTTGAAGAAGCAAATGAATAAACATACAGTAGTTAGATGCAGTTTGTAAATAAAATAATAATCTCGTTCTTCCATTTGTGAAAGCACATGTGGACCACTGGCAACTGTGCCCAGCAAAGTTGCTTATATACAAAACATATCCACCAGAAAGTTCGACGGATTGTTGAGTTCACTTAGAAACTTCACTCAGTCAATGGAAGGAAAGCATTCGGAATGTTCAAAGCGAGAAATCTTATGGCACTACCGAAGCCTGTCTTTGTCAATTTTTTGGTCCTCTAAGTAGATGGGCGTCACACGAGCTGGTTTGAAAGACCTGTTGAGAAAGATGTACAGCACACCATAAGAATAAGTATTCAATTAATTAATGGATGTTAAAAATGTTTAGACACAGTAAACATAAACACACAACATTAGAGTTCTTCTGTGGTACAAGAGTAGTTTAATAACATGGTCTTGAAACTTTTATGGAATAGTTAAAGATTAACTAAATGAATTATAACTAATCAGCAATATAAATAAATGCTGAAGTAGCATATTTATACTGCAGAACAAAAATAATAACCTATTCATAACATTTGCATCTACATAACATTAATATTGAGTGATCAGCGAACTTGTTCAAATAAGAACATTCACAATTTTTGAATCATCAAATCAAATTTTTATGATGCTGAATTCTTTTTAAAACGTCAAAAATTATTATGATCATTCTTTCTTTTATTTGACTTGAAACTAACTGAAATTATGTGGATGATAAATTATAGTTTATTATTGTAATTAATGGAAAATAGACCATTGTGATGATCAAATATAAGTAGTTTTGAAGAGGATGATTTTGTTTATATATAGTATGTAATCAAATAAGAACTTACGAATAGGAAGAATTTGGCACACCAACGACTAACAAGTGGTTTCCTTTCATGAAGAGCCTCCACATACTCTGAAAAAGTAACCAAATAGTATATTCCTTTTAAATAATAACTTCATGAAAATTAATTTATTTAACCATTAAAAAAAGAACCTACCTTGTGATAACCTCTGGCATCTAAATCCCAGATTTTGAAACACTAAAAATAAATTAAAAGTTATTGTTTATTTATAATAAGTTATTTTAAAATTATGACAAAATTTATTATTTTATTAGATACAATCTCAATAATGGATATAATTTAAATATATTCACACTTCAGAGGACCTTTTTATTTATTGCAAGCTTCCTGTTTTTTTAGTGAAAAAAAGTTTGGAAAGACTTGTTAGTTTAATTCTTTTTCTTTTCCCCTCCCTTTGTTACCAAGTACGCATATTAATTTGATTTATATATTACAAAAGACATTTCAATTGGAATAGCACAATTTTAAATAATTCAAAATTTCTTAATAGCATGCTTTTCAAATACATAGAACAAATACTCAATGAATTGTTATTAATATTTCAAAATGTGTACTGGTCACTTAGGAATATAAATGTGTACCTTTAAAAAATATAATTTTTGACTAGATTTGCAATTCCTTCAATATTAATTGTTTAATTGCAATCAACCTAATTATTGTTATTTTGAGTATAAACAATTTATTACATTATAGTTGCAATAAAATTGAACGATTATAAAAAAATTAATGAAATTCAACTTGAGGGCAAACTAAAAATAATTGGTTACCTTTGCAATCTGAAGCCAAGTAGTGAAATCCCTAGGGCCATTCATCTTGATGAACATCACATACACTTCACCCTGCAGAAAAAAAAAGCTATTTATTAGAGAAAGAACAAAAGATAAGACTTTTAAAAAATAAGAAGATGAACTGGATATATAGAATTACTTTTGTATCAGGAATGAAATTCTCTTCACATGGTGATTTGCTATGATCTAGCACAACAGCTTTCCTGAAATATAATATTTGTTAGTTAGCATGAAGATTTTAGGATACTTTACACTGAAAAAAAAATAGCGAAAGAAACAATACCTTAACAGATCATGGATGACTTCTTCATAGTTATCTTTCTTGACACTGAAATAAAACATATTATTTACAAATATAGAACATTATCAGAAAAATTATATAATTAAAATAAATTTTCTAAAGAACACACATAACTTTGAAAGTTTGTATATAAAGTAACTATACAATCCAGACTAACAAGAAATTACAGCAACTTCAGAGACCAAATATTAAAAGGAAAACTAACAAAACAACATTTAGAAGAAAATAAGATGAAAGCGTGCTTATTCAATAAAACTAAATATCTAAATTATTTAAATATATCCAAACATATTGATGATTGAAACAGTATCTATTAACAAATATGAGCCATTCATTACAGGTAAGTAATTTTTTTTTTAAACTAGCAACCTTGCTCAAATTAATAAAAATTATATTTCATATTCAGAAATTAACAGAAAATATTAGCAGTAATTAAGCTGATAATAGCATTCCTTTATTTCTTAAAACTAATGCTATAAAATTCTATTTTTTAAAAAAAATTGATTTCAGTTAAAACACGCACATTTTTTTTTCTCCTTCGAATAAATTGTATTTTGTAATTGAAGAATCTTTAGTCTGTACAAAATGATAAAGATTATTTAAAATTACATAAAGTTTTCATGATATTATATATATTAATAAGTAACTTTAGGTACATTTTAGCAAAAATCAAAACTTTACAATAACAAACCTGTCAAGATCCTTCAGTTCTACATGTGGTTGTGTATTAAAGGCATGTTTCTTGAAGTAAATATCTTGGAAGAAGGAATTCATGTTTAAGCCAGAGGAACCAAAGTGGTAAGTCCTAGAGACATCTGGCACTATGCACTCTCGACCTTTGCGTACATCTGGTAACCGCATCCACATATCCCAATCCCACAGCTGTACAAATTTATAGTAAAGGTTATAAAAATAAATTTGATCAAGATATGAAACTATGCTTTTAAAAAATCACAGAAAAATGAAATAAGAATTTGTTGTAATCAAAAAGAAAATGTATCAAAATAGATTATGAAGTGCAAATGATATGAAAATAATTTCATTAAATAAGTAACATATTGTCTTAATACTATTTGTGAATGTTATCATTTATTAGGACTCCACAAGCTGAAAATTTTTCACAAAGAAATCTATTTATAAAATTATCTTATAACGTCTTTTTAATTTTTCTCTTATACAAATTAGTTAAAATATATGGATAAAAAGAATTGATTTTCTACTTCTGTTCCCTTTGAAGAAAAGCATCAAAAGTATCTAATAATTTTAAAAAAAGAATATATATATATATATATATATATAATGTAATAGCAGTTATATCACTCTTATGCAGTTCCCCAAAATTGCATTATTTAGCTATAAGATTTGGCATCATCTATAGGCCTGATCCACTCATTTTTCAAAATGCAAAGACACATGAGCTTTGGCTTAAGCATTAGTTTGATTGTTTATTGTTATTATTTAAACAAGAATTTGACTGTATTATAAAGTATTATCAAAACATAAAAGAAAAGAAAGAAGAAAATGAATTTCATGGACAAATGGATCAATTGAAGAAAGTTTTGAAATGTGTATAGAAAAGAATAACTTGTTTCAAGATGCTCAGCATATTTGCGCATGAATGGTCAGAAAATTATCTTGGAACATTGATAGAAATTTGTGCAAACATTCAAATAACCCTTATAAGATAGCTCAGTATTTAATTTATATTTTGATCGGTGATTGCATTATCAGTTGTAGAGAATTCTAAGAAACAATTAAATTATTAACGTAACTGCAAGAATATTATTCACCTGAAAATCAGTCCTGCGTTTTTCTCGTATACTTTTTAAAATTTATTAGATAGTTTTATTTGCTTATTGAATATGCCTTTATAATATCTTCATTAAATAAAAATGAATCTTTTCATAGTCAAACATTTTATTCTGTTTTGATGAAGGTGAAGATATTAAAAGAAAATCAATTTAGAACTTTTTACGAATTCACATGATTAGTATTTTTATGATTGTGCTAAGGTGTCGCACAGAATTTTTTTTAAAAAATCATTAAAACTAAATAATTTGTTTTCAAGGTTTTCTTCAAAATATCTTGATACTCTTATCTTTTTATTTTGCATTTTCATAATTTTTTTGTAAGTTTCATTTGCTTTCTAAATGCTTAAATAATATCAAGAAAAATATCATTTTCTAGAGTAAAAAAAGCTTTATTCAGATTTGATTGAATTAAGACATTATAAGCAAATGAATTAAGCTCGACTGTAATTGTTTTTATAAAATAGTAACTATGCTAAGATCCAATGACCTCATTGCAGCTAATGAAGCAAGCAGTGTTTGTATGGCAAATTCAAAAGGATTGCTACTTCAATCTTCCAAGGGATTAGTGAACAGGGTATTAAGTCCCCTAGTTTGTTATTTGACTACTGCAAAATTATTTCTAAAGTATAATTCTATAGACTTACCTTCTCAGGAGTGGGCCATCTTGGTTCTAATTCCTCCTTATAAAGACTTCTCTTCAAGATCCAACCAAGACCTGGCATTGTCTCCACTCGATATAGAAGACCAGTGTCCTCACTTGTGTGTTCATAACCCTATTCAATACATTACTTTCAGTATAAAAGAATCTTGCCATGTATCAGAGCATTTAATGATATTTTTACTAATTATTTAAATGCTTCAGACTGGCCACCAAAAGTAACACATTTAAAAGTGCTGTAAAATATTGGTTTAGAAGTAAGTTTTTTTAATAATTTAAACTAACTTATACAATATGTGATACATGCACAGACATAATTACATTTCAGTAAAACTATATATAATAAGAAAACATTTAAAAAAATTTAATTTGGATTATTTTCTGTATTGTATTTTAGTGGAGGGGAAAAACAAGTTTCTTTTTGTATCTGTGGTAAGTAGATCTTATTTCAATCAGCTGCATCACTCCATGATCAACATAGCATAATTGTCCATAGTACAGAAAGAAGTTTTTATAACATTCTTCTTAAAACAGAATAAACTGGAAGAAATAAATAAATACAGAGTTATCAGAAAAAACCATCCTATAACAAAATTTAATATTTTCCATAATTATAAACAGAAAATTATAACTAATATGTCATTGTAAAGGAAAAACGTTAAATTTTTAGTCTGTAACGTTTTCTTTTTTTCAATAGACAGCCACACTGTTGGATTGGTCACAATACTGCTGATGACTTGGTGCTACACAGCTATTCTCCTAAATCAACTGATTTAACCCCATACGACTTCTTCCTTTGAAAATATATTAAAGATCTTGTGTTCAAGTGTCATACAAGTTTGCCCGAAACTTAAGCAACACATTTGGCAAGAAATTGGCATATTGTGATGATATTATATGAATGACTAAAGAAAATCATATAAACACACTTGTGAGCGAAAAAAAAAAAATTTTGCTTTATAATTTTCTATTTGTAATAATGGAAAATATTAATGTTTGCAGTTGGATAATTCTTTCCTAATAATCCTGTATAAAAATTCCAACAGTTAAAACAAAAAAATTCTCTTACTTGATCATTCCATGCCGATATGCAATAAATAGATTCATCTTCTTCTAAGAGGCGAAGAGTTTGGCTAAAATAACTGAGAAGAAAATATGGATATATAAGAATTGTTACAATTAATAGTTGCAATTTTAAAAAATAATTTATCATAAAATGCTATTACAAAGAGCAATAATATATGGTTGCTTAATATTACAATTAGACTATTACATATTACAAATATTAGATAGCATAAAGATTATATTAAAAGCATTCAATTCCCTTTTAATTTAAACCATTTTCAGATAGTTTCAGTTCATTAAACAATTGTTATTTTCTTAAATGTTTCATTTATATGGTCAATTATTTTTGTTTTTCTTTCTTATAACTGATATTCTGAATGAACTAATTATATTTCAACTAATAAATTTAAAAATGATAATCATATCTGTCCAAATGATAAAAACTGAAGTATTATGATGATCAAAATATTATCAAAGAATTTAAAAGAGTTTTCTGAGTAAAAGTTTGTTTGTTGTAAAATTATAGTAACATTTACTTGATATGGAAAATCAAAAATTTAATCCTTCCAATAGAATTTGTTTTTAATGAAAAAGTAAATTTTAGGAGTGCATTTTTTTCTCATATTTAAAAAAATTTAGTGCATATAAATATTTTATGAAATTAGCATTACTTACCTAAAGAAATCAGGAGATACATCTAAATCTTCTTCAATAATAATAGCATATTTTGCTTCCTATAAATACATTCATTTTAGTAAAATAAGTTACAGTAATAATTATTGGAAAATAACAGAAGATATTATTTTAAAAATAACTCACTGAAAATAAATTGAAGGTGGCTGTTAGACTAGCTTTGTAATGTTGGGAGATCCTGGCATTTTTAGTACCAATAGGAGTATGCTATTAAATAAAGCAATACATATAAATTTATTAGTAGTGAAAAATAGGACATGCATTACATAAATAATAGACTAAGTAATAATTTGATAAGATCAAATAGTTTATCTGATTAATATTCTGAACTAAAATATATACATATTTCCAAAAAATTTCATAAACAAACAAGAATTTAATGGTTTTTTTTTTTAATCAAGATATTTCAAAAATTATTTACTATTTTGTTTATCTGACTTTTTTTCGGAATTAAATTCTGAAAATTGCTGTGTTACTATTTTTTCTTGCTAATAATTAAAAGTTCGGTTAAGAAATTTTATAATGAATCTTTCAAATATTAGAGCCTAAAGTATACTATTAGCAGGAACCTACTATACCTAAATTTCTTAAGGAATATAAAAAAAATTGGCTAATGAACAAACTTTTTTACTAACAAATTCCAAAGATTTTACTTTTTAATGTAAAAACAAGTAATGTTCTAGTCTTCACAGCATCTATGATAAAAGTGTCAAACTCAAATCCTAGCATAGATTAAATAAATTTATGTGAGCTATAAAAAATGTGTATGTTTAATATCATAAATTTGCTTCAAAAACATACCATAAAAAAAAACAAAGTTCATGGCAAAGTTAATATTTTTTATCCTGGCATTTGGAATTTCATCTCTGATACTATCTTTTCGATTTTGGGGGATATCTTTCTACAGTGATTAATTACAAAATTGATTCAAATTTAATGCTTGTACTACAGAATCTGATAAGAAACTGCAACCTTACATAAATGACAAATATTTGTTGAATTTGCATATTCAAAATTCAATGAATTTTGTTTTCAAATCTGAATAGCATTGGTTTAGATTATGTTCTTTATAATGATAAGATATAAATTCTGTACCAATGAAGGAAAAATAAAAAAATTACATAACTCCCCTTTTTTCCAAGGATTAAAAATTTTCAATCTGTTACTATTGGCAAAGAAAGAGATATGCAGTAAAGTAATATGACAAATAATTACTCATTGATGGATACTGCTGTTTCAAATTTAGGTGTATATAGGTATTTTAAAATTAAATTACAAAAAACTTTTTTTATATATTGATTTTTATTACATATTGCTATATTTGCTGGTCCACAATCATATTCATTGTAAATTTGAAATTCTCGATCACACATATCCTTCAAAGAACACTCTGCATTTTCATGCATGCAATTAACCTGAAAATGATATATTTATACTAAAAAATTTTTTTAGAAAGAAAATCATATCTATATTTCTTAAAAATAAAATAAATGTATTTATTAACAAAGTTAAAAAAAAAGAAAAACTTATTATGCTTTTAAGCTAGAAGCAATAAAAATTGATTAATTACAAATTAAAGGTTGTGCTAAACAGTAGAATATACAGAAAAGCAATCTGATTTCCCCCCCTCATTTTGAAATATTATTCGCAAAAAAAAAAAAAAATAGACAGTAGTATTTGTATCCCTATTAAATTGTAAGCCAGAATTAAATAAGAAATACACAAAAAGTTTAAAGTTAAAAAAACATAGAATTTATTTAATAAAATTAAACATTTGCAAGTTTTCTGAAACAAATAGCATAAAATTCAACTAGTTTTAGAAAGATTGTTACAGAAGCTTTTAGTATTCATAATGTAAGAAGAATAAAATTCTATCAATAAAAATTATAAAGGATTTGGATGGTTTTTTAGACCATATAAAAGTCTAAAATTATTCTTAAATTTCTTCCCCCCCCCCCCCCTGCAATCTGAAAAATCACAATTTTCTTTTGTATTTATTTATTTATTTTTACTTTATCAATATGTCTCCATTACGTAAAGATGAATAAGGAAATAATAATAATAATAATAAAAAAATTTTAAAATCTTCATTCCCCCTCCCCCTTCCTTCCTTCATACTAACGGCATAAATTATAAATTTCATCTTTGAAAGTATTGCTATTTTACATTAGCTGCTCAGTATGATACAAGTTAAGATACATTTTATTGTGACATACTGTTTTTATTACCTGTATTCCTCTTAATCCAAATAATTTGGTCACTTCTAAAGGCTCCTAAATATAAAAATTATTAAAAATTAGATCACAATGAAATTACAATCTTTTCAATAATTAGTAAACTATAATTTTAAATTGCTAATGTAAAAATGCAGTATACAATTTTTACTAAGTTTTTGGGAAAATTTTTTAAGCTGTATATAATTTTAAAAAAACATACAATGGTTAAAAATTAAAAGGTTACAGCTAAATTTTTTCTTTCATTAAATGTTTGTCCCAATATAAATTAAGCAAGTAGCTAAAAATAATTGATAAGTTTGGAAAAATAAATGGCTTACCTCAAAATATCCATCTATAAATACAGTTATCATCTCTGGATTGCAACCATGAGCAGATAGTAGGGATCGTAACATTCTGCAATATAAACAGAATATTGCAATAATATTTTCAGTTAGGAAAAATTACATTGGGGCTTCAAGAAAAAATGAGCAGAAATTAGGAACAATAAAACATTTGCTAAATCAGAATGTATAATTTCTAAGTATATTAAGTAAATTTAACGTTGTTTTTTGAAAAAGCAAAACATTATTATTTTTTTTTTAGGTCTTTGGAAGTTTTTGATGTTCAATATCATATTAGTATCAGTTTCACATTTACAAAATTACTAAATATATAATTTATATTCATACACATAAAGAATTTAACGATTCAAGAAAAGCATATTTGAAGAATTTGTTAAGTAAAATAAATTCAACTTTATTAAGTTTGACAAACAGTTTTACCTGTACAAATAATGTGGTCTGTTACTAGCAATAATGGCAACTGGAACATCTCTTACTCGATTGTTTTCAATCTGTTAGAAAGAAAATCATATGTTTAAAAAAAATCATGCACATATAATAAACAATTTATGTCTTAATTTTGAAAGTAAATTAAGTGCATATGCATAAATTTGATTTTATTAAAATTTGCATATTCAATGTAGCACAAGGAGATTTCAATTCATCACTTATTGATACTTGTTTAAATAAAAAAAACTTCTTACTTCCTTGGGAGCAAATGCCAGAGGAGCAGGATCAACACAACTACAGACACTCCCGTATCCCTCTATATGGTTGCAGAAACCTCTGCGGCGATTGTTTTCTTCATTGTCTGCCCAGTCACATTCACTCTCTGAAAGAAAATGGGAAACTTAAGCAATGATTGAATACAATTAATAAAATTTAGCTAGAAAATAAATCAACAAATAAAACTGTTATCATAATCAATAATTTATAAGTGATAGTGTTAACTTATTATCCAGAATTAAATTAAAGCATTAATGATTTTTAGGAAATAAATATGCTAATTGGATAAAAGATCATATATATTAGACGCTACATTCTTTGATTAGTTTTAAATACTTAAAAATCATTATTGAAGAGAATATCGCAGAATTTGACTATAATTTTCAAAGACTTTTTGTAGCATATAAGTATTATTAATTATATTTACTAATTATTATTGTTGTTTACTAACGCTTGGATTTTACCATATATAAGATATTATATCTTGGTATATATTTTTTAAAGAAAAGAAAGGATTTAAAAAATAAAGGTAAACTGAAATGACTAAATATACAAACCTTCAACAGGAACAAGGGGTACTTCCACTCTTAACAAAACAGGAGCTCCCCAACTGTTGAATTCTGGGCTCTTGCTGTAATTTTCACCATATAATTTACCTGTCAAAAAATAGGCAAATTCTTAAAAATAGTAAGATGATTTTAAAGGAAAAAAATATTAATGATAGACCACAGATCATACAAATTATTATAATGATATGTCATTTGTTCAAGTTCAGATGATATTCTACATTTTTCAAATTTCTGAGTCATACTTAATAAACCTGGTATGGTGGGTTGAGATGATCAGAGGAATGATATCTTTATTCGCCATATATATTAAGCCATGATACTATTAAGAAATTGAATTATTTTAAAAGAATTTGCAATAATGATGGACAACAGAACAAAGAAAAAAAATATATGGGCTATAGACAATAACAACTCAAGCTGACCAAACAGGGAAAGTTATATAATGAATTATTAATCATAATTACATAGCCCTGAATATGACCTTAAAATTTTTTGAAGAAATATCTGAAGACAGCTAATTTAAACACCAGTAATTAATATTCTGAGTAATGGACCCATCTTCAAAATTAATACATTTAAAAAAATTTATGAGATGGTTTTTATAAGCATAAAACACATGCATTGTATAATTAGCTAATGATATTGACACTAACTGTTAAGCCATGGATGCAGCATTGGAAATAAAAGTAACTGAAAAAATTTATAAAATTGGAAGGTATTGACCTACTTAAATGTAAAATGATAGTATTATAAAATAATAGAAATACCTCCTTTCTGAGTAGCCATAGCCCACATGTCTCTCCATCCAATTACTTGAGCTTTTTTGCTTCCTAGTCGCTTCAGTAATTCCCTAGCAGGTTGTTTCATTTGGAATGTTCCTTCATCCTGTACAAATAAAAATAGTCCATATATATTTGAAAGACAGATGTTTACAAGAATAATTTTTTTTCATTCAATTTCCAAAAATTAATTATTATAATTAATAAAAATTATTAATTAGAATTAACAAAATAGTTAAATATTTTAGATAACCTAAAGATTAAAAAAAGCAGGAAAAAAATGCTATTGAGAAAATTATATGGATTATTATTATATAACAGGATGTTGAAACTGCATCATAATTGAATCACAAAGCAGAAATTGAATATAAATATAATATTGGATAATTCCCAAATGCAGTCTTCTAGGATATTTCAATAAACTAGGATAAAAATAAAAAAGGAGGAAAAATGTTAAGAAGAATGCTATTAATCAGGAAAGAGATAACTTACTTACATTCAACAGCTATTTGAAATAGTAGTGGTAAGAGAATAAAGAAGGAAGATAACTAAAACTGATGGAGCATAAATTTACTTTAATGGTAAAAATGAGAATCCTTCCATCTGAGACCATGTTGAGGAACAATGACATAGCTTCATCTTCATGTGGTGAGTAAGTATCAAACATGCGCTGTGCCATCACACTACCCTACAAGACAAATATAAGTACAGCAAAATATAATTAGTCAATTAAAGATACTGTATGCAAGTGTTTGGAGTTAAAAAATAAATTTTTAAAAAACAAATTATAAATTATGTACAAAAGTTTATTTTTATTTAAAATGTTTATTATGTATTAATTTAATCCAGTCAGCTATTAAAATTATTCAGAAATTATTGAATTTTTATATCCATAAGAACAAAAAAGAGATCAGTCTTGATATTTAACAGAAATCCATTTTATCAAGATAAAAACAATGAAATAAAATGAATGAATCGATTTAAATTGGAAATTTAATCTATGCTGTAAAAAATAAAAAGCAATAAAATTATTGATTTATTATATATTTTGCTACAATTACATATATATGCAAAAGTTAAAAATAATTGCTTTGTTATTACATATTGTTTGTAAAACAACTTCATAAACTTGGAATAAAATATATATATATATATATGTGTGTGTACTAACTGTAGCTTGATTTAAGACTAGTACATGTATTCCTCTGCCTTTATTATCTTCTGCATCTTCCAAAATCTAAAGCCAAAAAAAAAAATTATAAAAAGTGATGAAAACACAGTTTATTAAATAAACAAGTGATGGAAAATGACAGCCTTTTTTTCTAGCATAAAATGAAATGTAAGTTGATCATGGAAGTCATAAAATAAAAAGATATCCAAAGTTTTGTCTCATTAATGTATTATATTGAATCAATATATTCTTACATGATTTTGTCAGTGCTATTTAAGATTTTAAGGTCAAAAGTGCAATTACTTTCAAATGAGTAATAAAGATGAACTTCAGATGAAGTACATAAATATTTATTTTTAAACTTTCATAAGTACATGGTTGTTATTTCTACAAGTTTTGTTTTTAAATAAATATCTCAGAAAAGGAGGGTGGAAGAAATACCCTAGGTGCCATTTAATTTTACTAGTCAATGTGCAAAAACATGAACTAATATTTTAAATTATTTCATAACTTTTACAAAGTGAAATACATTCTTAAAAGAATTAGGTACAAATTTTCCTCAAATATATAGCAAGAATGAAGAAATTAAACATCACTACATATAACAAAATCATATTCAAAAATTCAAAATATACTTTAAAATATTCAATATTATCGAGCATTGTGTTTGCAACTAGCGACACTAAAATTTTATTGTATATTTCTCTTTTTAAAATAAAATAAGGATTATAAATAGTAATAACTATTTTTTACAACAAAATATTCTCAAGAATGCGATAACGTTCGCTTCTTTTTGACTATCATTATTAAAAAGAAAAAATAAGAAGAACCGAAGTATGCATCTTTATTTTTTTAAACATAAACATTTAATATTAATCGCAGAGTATACATATATATTATATTCTGTTTAAATAAATCGATCACAATAGCAGTTCCTTTTGCAATCAATAGATGGCGCTCCAATACAGTACATTTTTATATCAGCTCTATGTACATTTCAATATGTTGCTAATGCAGTTCAAATAGTCAACGATAGATGGAGCCCTGAGACATATGGAAGCGAATTCAAGGAAAGATAAATGTCAATATGAAATGTTTTTTATCCATCTAAGAAGTCATTTTAGGACTGCGTTACTTACAGTAGTTCCATCGACTGAAACGGAAACTTTTGACTGACTTGAAAGGACTTCTACAGTCAAGGTTTTGGGAAGACTCTCCTGCAGGCGGAAGCTGTTGTGGCGCTTTTCGCCGCCGTCGAGCCCATCGGAATCGTCTGAAAGGATAGAAAATTTTTAAGGTGTAATTTAAGTAATAAATAAGAAAATAATATTTCATTGATTAGTTTGATTAACTTCGCATTTTGAAGCTGCACAAGGAATATATATATATTTTAATTGTTCTATCCCATATTTCCTTATCACACCATTGGGAAGACTTTTAAATTTGACAAATTTAACTTGAGCAATATAAGGATATATGGCAGATATCAGATAGATACGGATTATGAATCTGTGATTCTGTAGCACAAAACTCTAGGATCCTGCTGCGGAAGCTACCTTCAACATATCTACTTAAAGGTTTCTATTAATAAATATTGCACACTTACAACTGCAAAAAAAAAAAGAAAAAAAGAAAGAAAATGCAATAAAAAGGATTAAATGCATTTTAAAACTGAAAACAAGAAATGTTAACATATAGTTGCAAAAAATCTTATGTAAAAATAACTGCGAAGAATATTCCATAAAAGTGATCTACTGAAAATAGGAAGTTGCTATCTGCTTTACTATTATATATACTAAATCATATATATAAAGGAGGGGAAGAAAGAAAGAAAAAAAAAACCCACCCCTTGTTCTAGAAGCTGTTTAAGATAGCAATAGGCATTAATTTTTTTAAATTTAAAATGAAAGAAAATATTCGGAATGACTAAAATCATTTCCTAAGTGTTGGAATCCCTGCACCCATTACCACTTTGTAAAATAAACAGGATCTGGATTCAAAAAGAATTCAATGAGTGTTTTTAGGAGGATCATAAAAGTTTCATCACATCACTAATTAAATTTATTTTTAACAAAGAAACAAAGTCCTCTTCATGTGGTTACAGATTTGCATTTCTCATACGTGGTCTAAATAAGGAATTAAATTTCTTTAAAGGAAAAAAAAAAAAAATGCTTCCATATTAAATACACTTAAATTTCGCAGAATAAAGAAATCACATTTCATAAATTTCCATAAAGATTAGTAAATGTCAAGTAACAAAATCATATATATATATATATATATATATGTGTGTGTGTGTGTGTGTGTGTAATGATATCTCTTAATCTAATTTAAATCCTAATTAATTTCCTATTTTTTTTATCTTCATTTAACCCTTATTAATTTCATTCTAAAAAAAGCTTTCTTTTTTCCTGATCCAATGCCATTTTTATTTATTTAATTCCACATGCGCTCAATAAAACTGCTGAATTCAGCGGGTTCTCATGCGAGTGAAGGGATAAAAGTCTTCAATGTTTGCAACATTCTTTTACAGATACCCAAATTTCCTCATCTTAAATAGACACGTGTCAAACAAATCCCTATCAAAATCTCATTGTAAAAACCAATGAAGGAAAAATTTTGCTCTCTTCTGCTTTTGTGTCGCAAAGTAGACTGATGTATCTCGTCGCTTCTTCTTTGTACATAATATACCTCCCGCGATGAAATAAATCGAAATTAAGTTTCTTCTATTCGGCCACGCAACTGCTAAAATATGTTCTCTCAGAATTGTTTTCTTTCTCCGTGGTTACAAAATTGGAAAATAAATAAAACGCAGCAATCAATTATGAAATATTTAAGAGAAAATGACTTCCTTAATTTATACATATTGACAATCTGAATTTTTAAAAAAAAGGCTCTCTCACTCTCCCTAGGGAAGCAACAGGTTTTTTGCTTTGAAAACTAAAATCGATTATTAGAAAAAGATTAAATTTCGAATTCCGCATTTTGGTCTTGGAATATTTTTTCAATCAAGTTATTCAATGGAAAATAGAGTGAATAATAACGAATTTCGCCAATCCAATATGAAAATGTTGGTGTAAGTCAGCCTGGCTCACATCTTTGGAGAGGTGTTTCTTACCTAGAGAAGGGATCTCTTCTTGGAGTTTTCGACTGGTGTCCAGAATGAAAAGAATGTTGATGACCACTGTGATCATCAACACGACTAAGAGCAGGAACTGGAAAGAAACAAAGACAAGGCAATGGGTTTAGTACAGAAATAGCACATAGACTAACGCGCAGATCGATTTAAAACAAATGGGCGGACGAGAGCCTAATTAATACCTGGAATAACTTGGAAAGCAACCTTCGAGGAGGCACTTGTCTGAGATACATGGAGGGCGAGAAGAGCTGCTTCTTGGGCACAAGTGGCTGTACTCGGGGGTTGGTTCGCCAGCCATCCATCCCGCGCGGCATAACACAGCATGGGGCCCTCACAACCGACTAGAACAGCACATCGCCCACCTGAAAAATAAAATATGAAACATTACATAACGCCTGTGGTAATGCTTTTCCCGTATCTTTTTCTCATATACTCTCTAATAAATGTAATAGTGTATAATTAATCACATGCCAAACCATGGTGAAAAATACTTATGACAGATTATTAATCATATGCTGTTATCTTTGACGATTAACCGCAGCTAATAAAACACCAAATGTGTATTTTTGACACTTTTTCCCAGACGAATTGAAACAAAAAATTGCTACTGAATTACAAATGTAATCACAAATTCAAATTTTATAAAATTAAACTATTTTATTTTTGAATTACCATATTTAAATATTTGCGAAGGTATAGTCGGACATGCGATCAATCCTTGTTGGATTTGGTTTCAAATTTGATATATATCGATACTTCAGATATTAAATCTGCATACTAATTTTTAACTTTTAATTTTGCAAACTTTAAATGCGACTCTACTATTGCCTGAGTTTTTCAATGCATAGAGAAAGTTAAGCACTGTTAAAAGTGGACTGTATCTTGTGTTTAAGAAGAAAGGAAAAAAGAAAGAAACAAATGGGGGGGCGAACTTTTTTTCTTACCATGGATTACCTTAGACCTTTACCGCCCATGGATTACCTTAGACTGAGCTAATGTATATACTTATTTTTTTTTCCTGTTTATTTCTTTAAAGCTTTTATTTATTTATTTCTATTTTATTTTCATTTTTCTGTTTTCAAACCGCCTATCTTAGGTAAATTTTATTATTTACGAATTATGTTTCAATGACACTGCTACTGTTGAATATTATGTAGGCACTTCTGCTGCCAGAACCATTTAGACCTTTTTCACTTTTTTTTTTATGCCTTCTTCTTCATTTCTTGTCCCAGTCTTTTTTTTTTTATTTTCTTTGGCTGTCTTTAGCTTCTTTTGGATCTAGTAGATATGCGTTCGAAAGATTCTTTTTTTAACAATCCTTTGAAAGTTATGTAAATTCTATTTTTTTAAAATTTTATTTTAAGTATGAGCTTTTTTTTATCGGCTTATCACTTGGCACACAACTAATCACCATCAATTCTTATCCTCTCTTAGTTTTTGAGTTAATTTATATTCGGACAACTGGACAGACAAACCTTTTAAGAATAAATTTTACTCAAAATTTGATAGAAATCTACGAAACTGATGTAAACCAAATCTGATCCGCTCTAGCCTTAGGTATTCTTGAGTCATCGTGTTCGCAGACATAATTCCAAAAAATGTATTTTTCGGACTCAAGAAATTCGTTAAAATCTCCTTTTCGAGTTTTCTGACATTCACAAAATTCCCCCCCTTCGTATACGAGAAAGAACGTAAGGTAGGAAAACATTTATTAAATATGATTTAGAAGCACATGATGGAATAAATAGACGCGTATTTTATA
Organism: Argiope aurantia; assembly: GCA_026543865.1. Lineage (NCBI taxonomy): Eukaryota > Metazoa > Arthropoda > Arachnida > Araneae > Araneidae > Argiope > Argiope aurantia. Next base: position 340,484 of record JAPMOR010054877.1, on the reverse strand, counting down.
TGTTTTATTAGAAAATTCTGACGTTTAGAAAAAATTTGATTCCTAGTGAGGTGAAAGATCCTAACAAATACTAAGCAACGCCATTTTCTTCCATTCGGTGTTTAGAGAAAGGCATTTTTATTGCCATTTTCTCTTTTACGACTAATTTAAAAGAAAATCATTAATAAATAAGGAAAGAAAACAATAGTTTCGCTTTTCCTTTCGAAAATGTGTTCTTAATGGGACACGGAAATAACGCTTTATTTGACTTTTATCTCACTATTAACACAGCAAAACAAAGAAACGAGATAAAGAAACAAAAATATAAGGTAACTGCGCTTTGACTTAAGACTAAACGATAATAATTGCGTTTACTATGAAGAGACTGTAGAAGGTGTCAACTGCAAGTTAATAATAACAATATGCTGTTAACGTACAGTTCACACCTTCTACATTAAAAAAAAAAAAACCTGTTGAAAAAAATTAGTTAAAAGAATCGTGCTGTTTCAGACACTCCGAGTCAAGGTTATAAAAAATAATAATAAAAATAAAATTATTTCACTATGCACTCTATTTGTCAGTGAATCTGCGAACATAATTTAAAGAGACAGAAGAATGAAATATGATATGTAGCCTTTGCAGCAATAGCCGTATTCAATTTTAGACAAAACCTGGCCGCACGAAGAAGTACTACTTCGATAATCGATTTTCTTCTTCATAATAAATAATTTTTTTAAAAAAAGCTCCTAAAAAATTTACGAAGATTATTTTAACATAACTTGTTTTAAATAGAAAATACTACATATATATAAATCTGCTTTAATTGTTTCTTTTATTCATTTGCCTAAAAAAAAATATTCAATATTATTTTTGAGCATATGATTATGGTTATTTAGAATGAAAGATTAATTAAAAAATATAGCAATAAAAATGGGCTATAAAATTGCCGTTATCGAATGAATAAATTAAATAGCTTTAAGATGATATAAAAATAAAATTTCATCGGACAAAAATTTCTGAACTCATTTTTAGAAAACATTATAAAACAAATAACTAAATAAATAAAAATGCATAATGTCGATTCATTAGTAGCAAAGTAATCTTGGATATACTTACACAAAATTATTTATGCTAACTGAAACATTTACACAATATTATTTTCCACTTCAGGTTGTAATTGACATTCTTTTAGGACACATATATATGAAGAAGATCAAAGGTGAGAATAATATTAAATCATTTTTTATTAATCTTTTGCCGTTCAAGCGAAATTACTTTATTACAGAAAACAGTCAAACTTCGCACGATTTATATAAGCGTGTTTGACTTACATGAGTATAAAATTGGAACTTTCCATTTACGGAAATACGGTTGGAATGTATGGGAGCGGGATAAAAACAATTTTCGCTTCAATACCGCATAAAGCCTGTTTTTTATGCTTAAAAGCTTCCACTTTCGCACGTGAAATCAACAATAATAACACCCGAACCAGACTCGGTTTCCCAGCAAGTAGTCAGGTGAGTGGCGATGTTTACATTTTGTGAGTGGGTTGAAAGATCCAGCAACATTTTGAGGTCATCCTCTCAGTGCGTCATTCGATTTCATCAGGCTTCCGCTCAGCATGCGAGACACTTGACAAGAGTGATCGTTCATTAAGACAGATGGTTCTCGAGAAAATCTTAACACTCATTAGATACCAATTGAAACGAAGAATTTTCAGCTACATAGATCTCGTGTAAATTAAAAAGAGTATACAGAGATATTTCACACTTTCTTTTTAGATTGAAATGGTTCCTGTATATGATTAAATACACCCCCACCCCTCCTTTATTTGGCTGTTTTATAATGCATGCAAAAAAGAAAGAAGTATGTCTTATGAGAGCGTTTTTAAGTTTTGACTAAACAATTTTGAACTATCCAATCAATATATGGATAGTAAAAATTCCGATTATGCATTTAAATCTAATTATATTATATTACACACAAACGCCTTTCCTACATATTGGAGTATGTATTTATTAATCAATTAATAAAAAATAAAAAGCTATCTAAAAATAAGTAAAGCTAATTAAACATATTAAGATTTCAATCAAAACCTTCATTTAAGTCTGACTTATTCTAGTAATGCTGAAGTACGCAAATGCTTTTAACGTAAACAGAAAACATTAAATGAATCAGAGAAAGTATAATTAATAGAAAAGTGGTTAAAAGTTCCAATGCAAGAATTAAATTGGTTTATTAACCAGTTAACTGTTTTTTGACGAGTGTACTCGTCATGGAAAAAGTACGACATTTTCGTTATGTCGAATTGACTCGTCAGGAGTAATAAGTAGTGACATTTTGAAGTTTGAATTACAGTTTTAGTGAAAAAGCAAGCATATTCGCAAATTTCAAAATGTTTAAAATATTTTGAGGCCAAGTCGAAACCAAAGGAACAAATAAAAGACATGCCTGGTAACAAAAACTAGGGTGATGATCCTTTTGTACTCTGCTTTGCTCAATACCATTCTTTAACAACAAATTAAAATAAAAAAATAATTTTTGAGGTTTCTTTTCGTTCATATGCAAAAAGTGTATGTTAGTTTAAGTAAATAAATCAATGCGATTATTGAAATAAAAAAAAAATCATTTCATAAAGGCATAATTTCATCCAATACACATACTCTGTGTTTAACGAGTATGCTCGTCATCCCTAACTTTTTGCGATTTAACTATTTAGATACGCATTTTCCGAAGAGGTCAAAACAGTTAACTGGTTAAAAAATTACTTAAAACAGCAAAATAATAAATATTCTTAATATTAGGAGCAACAACTGTAATATAATCAAATTTTAATCAGTGCAGGTCATTTTATGCTTATGCTGTGTGACTCAACGCCTATTTTATAACTAAATGTTAGCATAAAAACCAATTATAGAAAGGTAGAATTCTATAATTTACCAATTACTAATCAGGTTTCATAAAGATATCATTTGGTTAAACCGAAAGTTCTAAAATTTTCTTCTAATTAAAAATGATTTTAAATAAACCCTGATACACCTTTAATCGATTTTAAAGTAATCTTCGAATCGCCAGAAAATATATTAATATTTGATTCATCCCCATATTGTTACTTTATATTACTCCACAAACTTTTACTGCGTTATTCCGCAGATCTGAATAGAATTTGAGCCAGATTTTCAAGCAACACATTAACGTAAATGAGGCGGAAAAAAGTACCCTTCTCTTTCCTCTAAAAGAATACAATGCGCATTCAATAGTCAAAAATGGCGCATAAATTTCAGACATTAAAAAATATTCACAACAAATATCTCACAAAAGTGTTGATGAATTGCTCAAAATTCTATATGTTTAAAAGAAACAATAGCAATCCTAAATTGCAGTTGATGGATTATCTGCTATATATATTCCCATCTTAAAAGAAAAGTTTCTCATTACTCTAAAAGACTGACTTCCTCGTCTGATCGGCAATGAACACCCTTTCCGCTCAAAAATGAGAGACAACCCCAGTTAAAGGACAGTCTCACTCGTCCATCTTCGTCAGTAGCAATGGCTGTAAAAATGGCTGCTACGGGATTCCGCGCTTTTCAAGCGCACGAGCGTCCATTTCTCTTCCTCAAGGAGGAAAACAGAAGTGAATAAGTAAGAACTTCTGTGTGTTTAGTGGATGACAAATGGCGCCAGATCAATATCATTTTGCCAGCGACAATAAAGGTGCGGAGAAAAAACGATATTATAATTGACAGTTTTTGCGAGGAAGAGCATTTAATATAAATAGATGGTTTTTCCCTACGGTTTAGGTGACTAAAAAATTACATGCGTCTAGTTTTTTTGAAAGTTGTTTCAGTCAGTATTTATAAGAAAATTTTGAAACCTACACGCAGTATGATATATTTCGATTCTATATATTTAATTTTGATCAGACGCCCCGAATTAGCCTGGACAATCCCGACTTTCGTTTCTGTTGAATTCGTTCTGAATTTGACTACTTGTTACCGACGCTGTTACAAATAAATCACTCCTATAAAAGATTAGTTAAATATAATTTTCTTAAATGTTACTTTTTAATGAAAGCCAATACACAATAGATACGTTCAATGAAGAGACGCTTCCCAGATTACTCAATACAATTGAGGTTCCTGAAATAAAATGAATGCCCCGAATTCGAATTTAATATTCCGGTATGTTCTGCTTTTAGTTTATTAATAAGTAAATTGAACTAAAAACGATAACATTTAATAAGATTTATTCAATTTGATTTCACAAAAAGGTTCATTTCCGGCGAAATCCGTTTCCCAACTTTTTTTTTTATATGAAAAATGACTATTGTGAAAAAAAAAGATTTTGAAAAAAAAAAAAAAAAAAAAAAGTTATGTATAAAATCCATTATTTGTGCTACTTTCTCTTTTCCAACTTTTTTTTAAATAAAACCATTTCTGAATTTTTTAAAAAGATTTATTAAAACATTACTTCAGAATTTTCTTAACCATTTTTGGAATTTTATTTAATACTTTTCTAGAGTATTCTGAACAGAGGTCCAGAAAATATGGCCACTTTAGCGTTAAGAACATTAACATTCTTCTTTTATTGTAAAAAAAATGTACATAATGCTCTATGTACATAATGCTAATGCACATATGTATTGTACATAATGCTCTCGTTTACAAAAATTTACTAAGCCTTCTCCTCCGCCTTCGATCCCGTCCTTAAATTACATTTGCAAACTATGAAAGGCATCGTGGAAATATTCTTTTTATTCAATAATTCAAATTGCAATAATTTAGTTTACTAACTTGGGAGAATTTTTGTGAACATTCAGAAATTATGACTTCGTATTTGTTTCTTTTTAAATATTTTTTTGACCTTTTTAACTGCTTCCATTAGTAATTGAGAAGATACCCCCCCCTTTTTTTTTTAGTTAAATGAAAATAATTTAATTCAATTTCTTTTGATAAAGATATGCAATAATCGTGGACTATAGAGGGATTCCATAATCAAAATCAGAAATGGTTAGCGTTAGGCTTTATTGGACAATGAGTCCTATAGATAGCGAAAACATAGTTTAATGGCTGAAGATCAAGACAGTATAATATACTAAAACTTCTCAATTTTTGATGAATCACTAAAGATTAGTGTTGTCATAACTGAATACATATTTGTCGTTGACATCGAAGATCTGTATCAGCAATAAAAGTTAACTCTAGTTACCACAAGACGATTCTTGAGAGGTGAGGGCTTATTTTGCCAACCTTTATTAGAGTAAGTACGGTTTGATTGTATAATAATGACAGATCTGATCCAAATCGAGATGAAATTTTCCTCTAGCAATTAATTCCAATCAAACATTACATAAAATCCCCAGTTCATGACTATTTTTGATAACAAGTACCGGAAAATTGGGCAATTTATAATTTCTGATTCAAGTAATACTCCCCTTCCCCCGGGAGAAGACCTTACAAAGGGAACTTCCGCGTCCCTGATATTCAGCTGTGACCCTAATTCGATGCACGACCCATAATTTAGAAGGCCCTAGAAAGTTAAGTAACTCTTACATTTCTTTTTCCCTAACGACTTCAAGTGTAATATGCTGACATATATTTTAGTACTATTATTATCTTTTAAATATCTTCTAATCATAGGTGTGTTGTTGCGCTTACTGAATTGTTAGAAAGATGTATTTCGAAAGTACTGTATCTGTGTGAACTATCACTATACTGTATAATCACGGGGATTGGTTCACCAATATTTCTAATGCTTTCTAGAATCCCAGAAAGGAAAAAAATGACTTTCATGAAGGGCGTCACAATTTATGGAGAAACGAAACTTCAATTTTACGGTCCAATTCATGTCAGAGCTTCGGATGAAAGGCTTGTAACTTAAGAGATTTAACGAAATCGCAAATCTAGTCTTATTCAATCCATCTATCAAACTTAACTTCAAAAATAAAAATAAAAGATTTATACTGCTTAAAAGTTTTAAAAAAATAAACAGCTTAGAGCAATTCTTTATAAATCGATGCGAGATATTACCTTTTCAGTAATAACTCGCAGTGTTAAAATTTCTGAAGCTAAAATAAATGGTAAAAAAAAGTTCATATAACGGAAAATATGCAAGATTCTCGGATCTCGTCTGCATCAAATGGTTCATTTTGGATTACCCAGAACTGGATCCATTTAAAACCTCAGACACATAAGCCTGCTGTCTACTATTTTAACGACGGCAAATGAATGATATGGATAGCATGTAGGAATGCTTAAAACTACTCGATAATGGTTGATTGCATACTACCAAATGCATATATGATTAAACTTCACGTATTTTACTAATGCAAGTTGAGTAATATTACTACAGTATTCTCGATTAAAGACTGTTCCTCCCACGAATATCTCATTTCTATGAAATATTAGTGCTCATATGGTCATATAGTGGCATTTTGTGCTTAATTTCGCACAATAATAAAGAAGAGTGTGAATTTTGGGCAAACTTTGATAACATAGATCCAAAGTACGATACAAATCTACAATTTAGATGTATCGTATGCAGTCACAAAGGAACAGACCAATCCAAAAAACAGACTGAACATGTTAATGAATTTAGTCCAAAATTTGAGACAACTATAAAACTTTATTGCATTAAATACGTAATAAAATTCAACTATTGCTAAAATAAAGCAACTTCAATTTTCGAATTGTCGCAGTTCTTTTCTTACAAATTGATAGATCAACAAGTAGAATGAATTTAGCCCCAAACATGATACAAATCTATAATTTTGGTTATAAATTCATGTGCCCGATTTCCTCAATATAACTCCTCGTACACATCACACATACTGGCAATCAGTGCTATAGCGAGGCCAAGTAGCGCCCATGGAACAATATGATCCCCTCCCCTCCCTTAGTTGCCATAAGTGAGTTTACAAATGCAAACGGCATTCTGGGCATGATATTAATTTTTCATTTTTCTTCAAAACTGTCACTGATGCTTTGTCTTCTTGGTTTTCCCTAAAACAGGTGGCCTGTGCATTCAGCCCCCCCCCCCCGGCACCGTCTCCCACTTGTACACCACTACTGACAGTCTTGGAACTGGCCTGTAGACCAAATTCCCTGTGACGGATTTCATATAAGAGTTGATAACAATCTGTAATTTTAAAGGGACAAAAGAAATCCACATACCAAATTTTATCAGCTTACTTATAGCGTTTTTGAATTATCATTTTCATAAACAGAAATATTTTTTTACATATTGTTCCCCCATCCCATTTTGGATGGTCGAAAACTGGTAATTCATCAGAATCTCGAGGTCAAATTTTTCGACGTTTATTATTATTATTTATTTTGTGTAGAAAATATGATCATAAGACCAATCACTGCTAAAGCTATTTAAACAAAACTTACAAAATAATGAAACAATTTATGTATTAACTATTATATACAATGACAATTGTTTCAGTGTTTCGTTGGCAGAGAAGTATATGGAAATACCTAACGTAGATGAAACACTGGATTTTTTTCAAGGAACGTTGAATACTTTCATCCCTTTAGCACTTCAGTTATGAGTTTCTTTCAAAAATACTGAAACATAAAGCTTTAAAAAGAAAACGATAAAAGCAAAATCTACGCAATCGATTTATCGATAAGTTCTACAGCAGAAAATGTAAGAAAACACATTAAATGTATAACAGATACAAAATCAAATCTGCACTAAAGCTAATAAAGAGAGTTAATAAAGTTATAATTATCTCTATTGTTATTTAATTTAAAAGAAAGCTGTGCGATAATGGAAAAGAAGTGAACATTAAAAAAAACCCTGCACATAGGGATATCACTTTATATGAAATAAAATTATCTGGATTAAAAGGGAGGAAAATCCCAGTAAGCATTGAGAAAATTACAGTTAATATTAATAAAAAATAATACAGAATGGTCAGCTAACTATTATGCTTAAATCTTAAATAATAATGAAATTTTTGAATACGCTTTATTAAGAGTAGAACCGCGGGTTTTAAACATGAAATAAGGTTTAAAACTATAAATATTTAAGCAAATTTTGTGAATATTTGCTTAAATATTCACAGAATTTTATACCGCAACATCAATTTGCAATTCATTGTAATGACTATTAAGTCATTTATAAACCTTTTTATAACAAATTCTGGAATTGACAGATAAACCAAAAGGAACGTTCTTCCCTCAACTTTCTATATATTTACAAAATCAAGCACCTTTTATGTTAAGCTTCGTCCAATAATGTAGAGAATGTAATTCGTCCAATAATTTATGCATTTTGGATCTCTTCTGAGAATTTGAGAGAGTCTAAAATAAATTTTAAATTTTGGTGTCAAGAACAGAACAAGTTTCTTCTACCAACTCATCCATTTTGAGGTTATCATGTCCAAACACAATTTTCAATACCCACCCCTCCAATTTGCGAGATTTGAAATGCGGAGATCAATTAAACTTCGAGATCAAATTTTTTTGATGATTACAGTACTTTATTTTTGTGTATTTCATATACGAGAAAGCACGCACGCGTGCGCACACACGCACACGGCAAACGCATGGTGTATTCTGAGATAGTTTTATATCAATCAATACATAACCGAAACACTATTCAACTTTTTTTTTTGGAAATGATAGTTATTTATATAACAAGAATATTACATAAAGGAATATGTGAAAAATGCATATTAACAAATGCAATAGTAAATACTCTTTAGAAACAAGAAATTCAAGATTATTTACAGGAATTAGATTGATAGCACGTTATGAATTTAAACTAAAGTAGACATGTCAATGTTCCACGAAAAAAATCAAATTGTATTCACAATACATCATATTTAAAAAAAAAAAAAGACTAGGAAATGGTTTGTAAAATTAGTACCAGTCTTAGTTTTCCAAAAAAATTCCAATTCTATTTCTAAAGTACAATTTCGTAACAGTTTGACAGTTACAATTAATACAGTCCACCTTAATAAGACTGATACATATGATACATAGAGTATGAAAAACGAGGTATGTGACACGCAGAGGATTCACAAAAAACTTGAAATATTTGGGTCAACAATTTGGTAAAGAAAGCTCCCTGACCCAAGAAATCCAGCTTCCCGTTTTGCTCATTACATAAATTCAAGTAACTACAATGGAACTCGAAATGGCATCCCGAACCACACGTTGCGTTGTTCCGAAGTCTCGCCAAGACGCAGCCATAGGTGAAAACGGCACGAAAAGGTACAATTTGGCGAATACGAAATATTATAAATTTACGATTATGACAGCGAGACACGTTCCAGAAAGACCTTCCGGCCAACTCTATCTTGTCTCCTCACGTCACTGACCCAGTTTCTGAAAACAACGTCTTGAAAGGGATGCTTTCACGGACGGCGGAATGCTCCACAAAAAGTTTCAAGGTCACCCTGGCCTTGTACTTGGTGACTGCGCTATCAAAACACTAATGGGTCCTAAGAAAATCAGATATTAGACTGTTTTTTGATGATAAAATCAAATTTGGCGTCGATTTTAATGTGTTTTAAACTGATAGAACAACGGAGAATATAGCTCCGAGCATCGAACATTTTAGTTGTTCCGACTACAGATCCAAGAACAATAGAATGTAACAAATTCTCACAAGACTCTTCTCAGTACTTTGCATTAACATGATATTCCTATATCTCACTAAACACATTTTCCTCAAATATGGCTATTCAAGTCCTGGATACAACAATCTTCTTTATTAGTACAGTTAATGAAACTCTATGATAATATTTAATTGGCATTTATTTCTTACAATGTTTCTAACGCCTTTTAGAAGGTTTCAGAACATTAAGTGGAATTAAGTACTCATCATGATGTTATATATGTAATCATATTTTATTTGTAACTCACAAATGCAAGGTAGGTTTATATTTATTGTTATTAGAGAGAGAATGTAAAAAGCAGAATAGCAACAGCCAGGCATTAAAAACCAGTTCAGTTCAGTTATATTAACGCACCCGTTTAAACACTAGGGTTATTTTGGGACAGACCTCGTATTTTTGAACCTATGTCAGATGACGAGGACGACATCTGAGCTGGCATCCCCTTTCCAAGCTTCCACTCCACACAGTGGGAGGACGTTTGCCCCCGACTGATTTAACGTGCACCAGACCTGCTTACACGACGGTTCTGACCTGAAACCCTCCTGTTTCGAAGCCGAGACCTAACTACCGCGGCCATGTTAAGAACCAAAAAAATAATAATGATGTAGAACGCAAGACAAGATGTGTACGCTAAGTTACTAAACGCTTCGAGTACGTTTTTAATATCTAATAAATGTTTAGTTTTGTCTTTTTTTAGAAGAAATGCTTTATGAATAATTTAATTATATAGCTAAGTGCAAAAGAAGTTATCATATCCTTAATCAGAACAACCAATCCAATTAAATAGTTTTACGTACAAACTATAAATATATGTTATTATATCTACTCTTAAAAGAGTGGATAGTATGATGGTTTGCATCATTACAACGGAAGTGGTATCCCCGAAACCCTTTCACGTATTATCAAGGAAATTCTATTCCATAATTATTTCATTGACAAACAATAGTTATGAGACTATGAGTGTTAGCGATTAAAAGTTGGGATATGATTAATACAAATCAAGAATGTGAATTGCGGATGTCTTTTTTCCAGCTGATTTGAAATCAAACTTTGACACAGAATTACAATAGTAATCAAAAAATTACATATTAAATTTCACATATTTGAGTTATAGCGTCCACATGTTTATGAAAGTACAGACCGACAGAGGTCAAGCCCTTGGAGGATTTCATTCTAAATCTGACAGGAATTCTACACTATACCTGTTGAATCTGTGTACCAAATTTTATCGATCTAGCTCTCTTCGTTTTGTAGCTATCGTATGAATTTATATTCGGACAAACTTCCTTCTGAATGGATTTCGGTCAAAATTTGATAAGAATCTACAAATATGGTATTAAATCTATATACCAAATTTAATGATTCCTAGCTTAAAGCGCTTTTGAGTTATTGTCTTCACAGTCAGCCAGACAAACAATTCCTTGATTAAAGGAGGTCTGAAATGCGGAAATAGGTCAAAATTTCGAGTTTGATTTTGCAATAAATCTATACAAGTTTCGAGTTTGAATCAATGCAATAAATCTATACAATCCAAAGCTTTCAGCAAACACTTTTTCTGTTAAGGGGGAAGGGGGGATTTCATTATTAAAAATACTTGGTAATAAAAATGTATACATTTTTTTATGGTTTTTATTTAACTTAACTTCCCATTTAATTTAACAAGAAACATCCCATCAGAGATCTAACTTCAAGCGTTCAACAATTTTTAAGATCTTTCTGGCATCGGGTGATAAATTGATAACTCATTGTTATTCTTCAGCCGTTTGCCTTCGCGAGAACACGAAAAAGAATCAGACATTCACATATCGTCGCGCAAATATGATTGGACGGATCGGGAAGTCTTGCCGTTTTCAATGAAATGTGATCGGACGCGAGTGAAAACCAGCCATCCTGCCAGTGGGCGACGAGAACATAACAATGGATTGTATAAAGAAAGAAATAAAAATAAATAAAACAAATAGGCACCTCAACGACATCAAATTTAAAATTAAAATGGAAACTTGCAATTCATTTGAAGGCAAACAATCAAGGGAAAAGAAATAATTCTGCATTTTCAACTTTATACTGGCTCAAGCTTAAAATTTTCAGCTCACGTCAGTGTATCTACAAGACCTTTTGCTTCTTTGTACATAATATTATAATTAAGTTTTAGTTTTTCTGAAACCAAATGGATAAATGCAGATCAATTTAAATGTTTTAAAGAAATTTTTTAAAAATTAGTTTAAAGATAAGGGAGAGAAAGGAAAATTGGTTCGAAAGAATTGTTATAATCGATGGCAATCCAAGCAGTCAGAAGACATAAGACTACAAATGGCAGTCTCATCAATGGATGAGGCCACATATGTTTATAGCAGTTTACGCAACATAAAAAAAATTAATAACAAAGTTTCGCTTTTAATGCAAAGTTCCACTAAACAGAATATCGATTACTGATATTAGTAGAGAATTCTGTACAGATATATAAGTTAATTCTAAATGTATCTCGATTAAAGAGAGGATTGTTTAGTTGCAAATCGGTGTGCATTCCCTAGTTTTTCTCTTTCTATAAATAGAATTGTCCATGACAAGAATTCTGAAAAACTTCAAATATTGTATTGACTTTTTCCTTCGGTGAAGAAATCACTAAAAGATCAAATTATGTGTTTTCAATATCTTATAACGAGGGATCTACAAGACAGTTATTTTATCATTATAAAGCATCCAGATTTGGTCTTCCCCATCACTGGAAGTTTCGAATGCCTACAATCAAGAGTTACTTTCAAGACGCTGTCCATAGTCGAAGAGGATGAAATTGTTTTGATTAGTCAGTCACCATGATACTTCGTTTATTTTGAAAGTAATGATAAAATTCATATTTAAAAATTTTTAAATTTCCGGTGATTTTGAAATGTAACAGTAAAATAAAAATTTTAATGAACTTTGTAAATGCAGACAGACAGTTAATCAGTCAGTTTGAACAGACAGTTATACAGTCACATCATAACAGATATGAGCAATAAATTTAATTTTTTTAAAAGTTCTCGGAATTGAAACACCGTACAATACAATGATTGTTCTCTGAAAACATTCCATCGGCGAAGGGAATCGCAGCCCACCCACATAGACGTTTGTGCCGCTAGAGTTAAAAGACGGGCGAGACTCTTTTCTCGAGAACAAAATAAGGTCAGGGCGTATGACCGGAAACAAAACAGTTCGTCTACCCTCAGAAACTCGGGATGAAAAGGCACCTCTGACCCCTTTTTCAAACCAGAAAACCATCGTCTGCACAGCTTTCGATAAGGGGCTTAGAAGAAAGTTTGCTCCGAAAAAAATCTAATTCCGAGGGAAGACTTCTCAATTCCTTTTGAAGACGCACAGGGCCGGAAATTCCGAAAGCAAAAGGGATTAGAAAGTGATTGTCGATTTCTGCAGAATACAGTTATCTTTGGCGACCCGGAGGTCGAAAATAGTATATAGGCGAAGAGCCGATGGTGTAACGGGGAGGCCATAGTCTTCATTGTGTACAGAGATCAAACGCAGTGGAGTAAGTGACATTTCCAACAACTGAGAAGTTTAACTTTCTTTAGCGTGCACGCTGAATAGAGAAAGAATAAAAGGGGGTGTAGGCTTACTTGTAGCGTTATATAGAATAGAGTAGAAAATAGTGATTGTTCAAATAACTCATTCTATTAAAACTTCATTTTGAGCAAATTTTATTTATTTTTTCTTACTTGCATTTGAACAAATTATACATTTGATCGAAAATAATTTATGTAATATAATGTCTGAATGAATATTACTATTTAAATTGTAATTATCAAAAAAAAAAAAAAAAAAGAGCTAAACCTCTTCATCTGTAGGAATTTTCTCTCACACTCTTGCGTCTTTGATTGGTGTGGAATTTTGGAGAAGGGGTGCCTGCAAAAGTGTTATTCCTATCATTTAATCGCTGGTAAAAATTGTGAAATACGCTAAAACAGCACTCGTACAGCGTCGAAACGGTAAGTTAATCTAACTAAAAAGTTTCTTCATTCCATTTAAATACGAAAAAAATTCTCTTCCCACTGAAAACACATTAATTCCCCATTTATGTAATAATTTATAGTAAAAATAATATCTATAAATATAATATTTAATACAAAAACCCCTAATGAAAAAAAAAATAGATGCACCCGTTCTAGAAAAGTAGTATGTCTTTCTCTTAACCCTCTGACTGCGTATTTTTTTAAAATTACTATTTAGATGCGATATTTGCAAATAAGTTCAAGTATTTTTCAAACAAAGTGAACTGATACTATATGTTACACTATAATAATATAATATGGTAAAAATCTGTAATCGTAAAAATAAGCACTCTAAACTGAGGAAAACGCGGGATGTAATCGAAAATGGACTGATTGTCGGAGGGTTAATAATTTGTAAGCTTTCGAACAGAATTATACTGAAACCACAACCAAAAATACAATATTGTAGAAAGAAAAGAAACATTAATGTCTTATTGTTCAATTATTAACTGTTATGCAATTTGAGAAACGATTTATTTCATAACGATGTAACTAAAATTGTAGTAAATGTATATTACACTGAATGCAACTATTGCAGCGTTCATCTATTTCTTTCTCAATTCAAATGATAAATTAATTCATTAATAAATTAGTCAGTATTCATACTAAGTAGTTGAGCTTCTAAAAATTTTTGTAATAGAGCATTCACACTTACGAAGAAAGCGAAAAGAATCGCAGAATAGTAGGTTCGAAAATTGGAAATCAACGCCTCTTTCTAATGTTAATTTTAATATCATTTTTAGGATTCATATCGTAACAGTCGTTAACCACTACTAAACATTAATCACAAAAGGACGATCAATTTTAGATAGACTCGATTTATTTTGTAAAAAATGAAACAGACACAACGAAGCCGTTTTATTTCGACAACACTTCAAGGAAAGAGATGAAAATGAATTTGAATCAAGCAACTTCTGTGCATTCAGTTGTAGGTTAGCATAAGAAAAGAAAGCACAGTGAAACATTTCTTAAACTTTTTCTTTTTTCTCCCGAATCGGGATCAGAAAAATCCCGAGATCGAAAAAGTAGGCCTTTACAGAAACCTACTTTCATATTCAGGAGTGGGTAGATGTTTCTGAAACCGAAGAGCGCTAACAGCTGGTCCGTTTCACATGGCTCTTGGCACAGCTTCCCACGTTCCACGCCATTACGGCTACCATTTTTCTTTGCACTCATTATGCAAGGTGCACTACAAAACGCATCTGCATACTGTGGAAAGTTTTAACTCTTGTCGTTACTGTTTGTGATAATAACAGGGAAGATGAGAATTAAGGTACTGGAGAGTCGGTTTCAACCACAGAAACTTAGTATAAAAGAAAATATTTAATTGCAGAAGCATCGATTTGATTCAAAATTAGCTATTGTATGACATTCTGTCAATTTTCAGTTTTCATAATACTGCGCAAAATAAAATCTGTTGTATTTCTTGCAAGTGCTTTGTAAGTAATTCTAACGACACAAGAATGAATTTCTAGATGCCAGTGTCTCTGAACAATTATTTTGTATTTTAATTAAATAAAAATTAAACGAGATTTTTTTTTTTCGCAATAGCTTCAGAAAATACATCAAAACAAAAATAATTTTTTACATCAGGTTTAAAAACATTTTTAAATTGTTCTTTTACTAATATGAATTTACTCATCGTACAATTTTTACCTTCGTTTGACTAATTTTCAACAATAATTTACATTGCTGCAATGAAATTCAAACCGTTTTCATTGTTTCATCAAATATTTAATAACGTACACTCTCTTGAAAATTATGAAGCGACACAGTTTATAATGCAGAATATGAAAGTGAAATTTTAGCGTAATGCAAAACATGGAATAATTAAAAGACATATTATTCGGACCGTTATATATTTAATGGTACAATAATGTAAATGGACTCTTTTATATTTGGAATGTTCATATACAAAATAAACAGAGCAGATGTAAACCTATTTAAAAAAAGCTTTAGCTTGCAGGTTGTCGTACCTTTTTTTTTTTTTTTACCTTTGCTTATGGGTTGATATAACTCTTGTACCAACAACAAATTTGAATTTCGTTCCCTCACGTAAACGTTCCACGGAACCCTAGTTGCCTCATAAAATCCCTTAAATATTGTTCGTCCTGCACTTATAATCACAGTCGGCGCTAGTGAGCTCTGTGAATTATGTTCTGGCGACATTTTTTTAAAACTAACAATCCTAGGGGGTATAAAATGAGTTAGCATAATTTCATTAGTGAGAAGAACTCGATTGAAAACGTCTTTCTTTTCCCTTCTTTTTTTTTTTAACTTAACATTTTTTTTTTGTAGCTTTATAGTAATTTATGTTTATATTTGGACCCATCTAATCGAATAATAAATATCTGAACTAAGAATTACCTGAAGTTTCATGCCTGACGCAATGCTATAATGAAAGTGATCGACATCCTAGACAAAATGTTACTTCTTCGCTCCAAGTTGTCATAAATGATGCAGAAAATCTAAATGGCACCCGGAATTATTATTATTTTTTTAGCCATGTCAATATATTTTACATTGAAAAGTGACAAAAACACTCTGGAGCCTTGGGCATCTATACTTCCCAGTCACTGTGGTACTAAGTAAAATAGATAAAATAAAGTACGCAGTTTTAGCATCAGAAATGTAGATTCTTATAGAATTTCCTACTAAAACTGTCAAGGAATTGTCTACCTATCGATATGTACTTTCACAACCATGTAAATACAATAACTCAAAAATCCAGTAAGTTCAAGATATAAAATTTTGTATGCGATTTTGTGGCTACAATTATAATTCTGTGTCAAATTTTTGTTTCAATCGCTCCGGAAAAGGATGTTCAAAATACACATTCGGTTTACGGCCAGTGATTAATCGCCAAAGATAGTATGCTATATTCAAGCCAAAAAATTTATGTTTCATAACTATTGATCGCCAATGCCCTGCGAGATATTCGCAACCTTAAACAAATTCAAACTTTCATGCGGGAGGAAGAGAGATATCTTTAATAGAGAGCATGCGCGAAAGTTCTGAAGAAAACACTCTCGGTGATTAATTAATTCGGAATTAATAGAAGAACAAAACTGAATCATCTCAGAAAATCCACATGAAATTGATTTGATGTTTCTCACATAACTTTTATAAAAGATTTGAGTCACACAATATTGAGTCAATTTTGAACACTTTCCCAGATCCTGGTCGGAAACCGCAGCGAAGTAAGCACAATGCATCCGCCTGCATCATGCTATTCCGGAAGAAACAAGGACCCTGTTGAACTGTGACCCAAAAGATCGCCTCATCAGGAATAATCGAGAGAGCACACAATAGACAACAGAGACATCGTTGAAAGGTTTTCCCTTTCTTCCTAAATATGCCACTAATGCCGATGGCTGAAAAGTGACGCCATGCTCCAAATAACCCACCATTCAGAGTACAAAAGGGTTCCGTTACGCACGGAGGATCAATTGGAAACGGATGCATGAAAGAGTTATTAAAAGTATCACACATTGTAAGTAGATACAGATTAATAAAGAGGGAGTGGTGAAGGTATGGAGAGTGAAACTTTGCGTTCGAAACAGGAAGGAAATATAAAAATGCATGCAAAACGATAAAATTACGCATATTATGAATATTAGTACGTTGCCAGGTAATGCAGCTAAAAGACAATATGAATGAATCTGTGTACATTTTAAACAAATTAAACACAATAGATTATTTTCAAATCAGTAATAATTATGAAGATTAGCACATGGCAAATTTTAGAATATTTTCTTTTCCAATTCTCTATAATACTTCATATATGTAGTATAAAGAAAGCATAGTAATCGTAAAAGAATTCGAACTCGAGATTTTAACGAATCTCCACGTTTTAGACCTCCCAGAGCTCGGAAAATCCATTTTTGGAAAATCTCCGTCTGTCTGTCTGAGGCAAAGATAACTGAAAAACGTTTTGAGCTAGACGTTTTTTGCTGAAATTTGGTATACAGACTTAACTCCAAATTTGCACATTTCTATCAAATTTTTAGCAAAATCTGCTCAGAGAAAGTCCGTCTGCCCGGCTGTTCGGATATAATTATAAAACGAAGAGAGCTAGATACAAAAAATTCGGTACATATATTTAACATCTATAATATAGACACTTGTCGAATTTCGATCCAAATCGAACTATGGGTTGACTGTCTGTCGGTCTGTACTTTCAGAAATATATAAATTTGATATTTCAAAAACGCAGTCAAGTAAATATATCAAATCTGGTATAAAATTTTATGACTAGAAGTGCAATTTTGTATCAAATTTTTCTTTCAAGAGGTTGAGAAAAACATATCGAAAACACAAATTCGATTTTTGGATATTATTAACACGTCAGGGATTAATCGCCAAATAATTCGCCAATGATTATACGATATATTCAACAGAAATGTTAAATTCAAGCCAAAAGTTAATATTTCCAAACTACGCTTTGTCTTTGTATGTCAATGCATGTAAGGCGTTCTCTGTCATTCCAAGTTTATCAGAGAATACACAAAAAAAGTTTTAAGAAGACAATTCACATTTTTTTTTTTCTTTTCTTCTCCCAAATCTGTAATAGTTATAAAGACTAACATATGGCGAATTTCAGGAAATTTTTATTTCCAATTCTCCATAATATTTCATATACTCTCCTTTTTTAACTTGTTAGATAATTATTTCGACTTGAAATAAAGTAATAAATTAATGAAATCTTGGGAATTGCGACAACAAGCAGAAGATAAAAAAATGCATGGATTATCACTACTAAATACCTCAATTTTTCACATGACATTTCATGAGTAAAACTGAAGTATTTCCTTTTGTATAGAAGACTTTTAAATTAAAACAGCATTCAAACACACTGGCAAATATAGAATCCTAAAGAAATGGCAACCCAAATCCATAAAATATTATGTACAAAGGCAAGATTCTCAAAACTATAAAGCCATTCATCTTATTCCATTGGTCTTTTGAAAACACATGGAAAATCAGATATAAAGTTTAAGAAGATAACAATATATTTAATGTGATTCATTAAAAGAAAGTGATTCACTGATTTAGTCTTTCATTCAATTATAAACCTAAATTTCTTTCCCAAGCTAACAGTGCACACTCCTAAACAAAAGCCACACGGCATCTACAAATCAAATCCACCCCTTCATATACCACGAATTTCAAAAAGGAAAACTCAACATTCAAGAGGTACGTATCTCCGCGTCTTTTAATTAAAACTCATCACCAAACGAAGCGCCGGTGGAAACAACAAAGGACACCTCTCCCCTTCCTAAAGGGGTGGACGAAAGTGTCGCCCAAAAGGGACGTCCGGACCATCTGGAACCTCAAGTGGGTCGCCAGCATCACCCATACTCGAACGCTCGAAATATTCGAACACTCCATCAGTTTCAGCTGCTTCCCCGATGCCGAACACCCTCGATTACAACTACTTTCTGCTCCTCACTCTAAGGGGTTTTGACAAACGTTTCATTTTTCTTTCCCTTCTTTTCTGAGTACTGTTTTTTTGCTGGTTCGAGTGAGAAAGGCTGTCAACGAGGCGACTAGAGTGTCATCCAAGGGAACGAGCCCATTACCTCAAGTAGTTGCAATATATGAAAAAAATCACAAAAAACATATGATTCTCCCCCCATCTCATCCCCTTAAACTTCCTTTAAAAATACTGATAAAATATTTAAAAAAAATTGTTATTGCTTTCTACCACAATTCATCAAGTTTCATGGTTTCTTCTATATAAATACTTTAAATCATTCAATGTACAATAATTTCCTTGCTATTGAAGTATACCTATATTTTATCTGTCATTAATCTAGACTTACATTTAAGCTCTGCTTAAGACAGATATAATAATCGATTCTTTTTTTCTTGCGTAATTTTAACAGTAATTATTGGATTTTAATGGGCTTAGATCTAATCAATATAAAGTTACAAATTTTTTTATTGAAATTCTATATAGTAATCAACTATATAGTAACGTTCTACCAGTTTTTACGATCATTTTAGAAGATTCAATATGAAGTCATACTTTTTAAATGCTGCATGGTTTTTTCAAATGATTCAGTGCTTGTCTTCGTTATAGAACTTACACTCTTTCTTTTTTTCTATCCTTGCAGAAAAAGTCGTGTGAAAAGAGGGAAATCCTTAATACTGAGCATTCACATAAATCTTAAAATTTCAATTGGCCTTCTTCTAATCATGTGCTTAATTACAAAGTGTACAAAATTAGGAAGGGATCATATAAAAAAACGCAATTTAATGAAAAGTTGTTTCCCATCCGCACTGTATACGCCCCAAATTAATATTTCATTTACATGAAAGAAAACACATGTAGAAATGCATTGTGAATATCTTCAACGGCATAGCATATGATTATGTTAATTGCTACAATATATGAAAAAAAAAAAAAGAAGCATTTTTAATCTTCAAAATATTTATACTCAAATTGCTAAAAGGGGAAAAGAAATTAACTATAGCCATGCGCCCAGTTAAATAGTCACGAATATCATTTGAATTTATTAAAAAAATAATCGACATATCTCCACAGAATTTTGCTTTAAAATTCTACTGATCTCTGTTATCACATTCAATATTCAAAATGGAAATTATTTTATTCTAGAGTGCTCTTTCTATTGTCTAATGGAGCTATAATAATTTCTATAGTCTTAATGAACCTAGACCTACACAACAGAAATTTAAAATTTTCAACCCTAAATGAAGTATGTGAATTATTACTTCATTTAAGGGTTATGCGATCACTGTCTACACGTTTTAAATCTGAGTGGTCTCTTATTACAGCTAAAATTTCAAACTCTGAAGTTTTCAAAATACTATTCTGAGAGAAGAAGGCACACAATATTATCAGCAAAACATTGACACCGGTAGTCAGGTTTGATTTCGGAAAAGGGAAAATATGTAACTGCATTTCTATTTAAAAATTTTAATACTTAGTTCATGGAACACTAATTAATATACTTTACACTATAAACACAAATAATTAAATTTCGAATACTGAGCGCTATAAATTTGATACTTTATACTTGGTACATAGAATCATAATTCGAAACTCGTTATCTTTTGTGACTTAAGTTTTTAAAAAATAACACAAAGCTTTTTTTTTTTTTGTGAATTTAAATAAATTTCCTCATTAGGTCATTAATTCTATAAGATAAGCACGTGAATAAGGTAAAACAATAAAGATCAGCTTAAAAAAATGCAAGAAAGAAGTTGCAGACGTAACAAAGTTGAAAGTCTTCGTTTTGTAGAAGAAAGTAATTATCACAAGTGGGAATATTTTCCTTGTGGGCATGTTATGTCCCCAAAATTTAAAAAAAAAATTATGTTGAAAAAAAATAATTATAACAGAATAATTTCTTTTACAAATAACATATTTGCAATTGGTTTTTACCAAAGAGAATATGATCCATATTAAAATACAAATAATTATCACCTTTGGGACTTCAGCAAAGAGCTTGAAAATAGGAAACGTTTGCTATTTTTCGAAAGCTTTCCATTAATTTTCTAAACGCTATCTTCAGCCACCATAGATTTTCTCCCTTAGTTGCTTTCAATCTTGTAATCAAAATATTTTCCTTTACATTTTTTTTCTCATGGTCATATTTTTCCGATTACATATTAATGAAATCTAACCGATTTTGAGAATAAGATTTGATAAGTAAAAAATAAAAATAAACACTATTTGCAGCAAAAGATATAAATTTTAAATACAGTGAGACGAGATAATAAAATAAACATTTGCAATTTAGTTAGTTATAAATTATTAATTAAAGTCGTTAGAATATAATATGTAATCTTTTACAAATTTGTAATGTTTAAATTTCTTATATGACATTAGTTGAATGCATATAATTGATAAAATAAAATAATATCCCATTGAAAATTTTATCGATAATTAGTTTTAATTTTGTTATATTAAAGTCCCATTTCAAAGCAACATAAAGGTTATTTTGGGACGGACCTCGTAATTTTGAACCACGGTCAGATGACGAGGACGACACCTGAGTTGGCACCGCCCCTCTCCAAACTGCAACTCCACACCAGCGGGAGGGCGTTTGGCCCAAAAGGATTCAACGTGCACCAGACCTGCTTACACGACGATTTTTCGGTGGAACCGGCTCTCGAACCTGAAGCCGCCGATTCCGAAGCCGAGATGTTACCACCAGACTATCGCGGACCTATCGAAAATTTAAAGAATCTAGTACAATATATTATTCTTTTGTATATTAATCTTCATTAAGTGAAGGTAAAGTAGTTAATTTTTAATAGTAATATAAATATTCCGAAATTGTAGTCAGTTAAATTCAAATTGTATCTGCTTATGAAATATGTTAACCGATAAAAAAAGAAAAAAAAAAAAAAAAGAAACATTACTAGGATAGAAATTTCTTAAAACAGCACATTCAGAGGTAAAATACATCTCTAAACAATTTGTTTTGCATAACCTGAAAAACAGCATTGTAGAAAACTACAAAAATTGTGCAAATCCCTTAAGTAAATTAAAAAGGTTGTGAAGAAGGAATTTTGATGCACAGATTCTATAAACCATCGCCAACTAAACCAAAATACGCGTCTAATAAAACGAGAAATTCCCGCATCGACTTAATGCCGAAGAAGTGGGGAAAATAAATCCATTAGTTCGCAGAAAAATTAGAGTAAAAAAAAATTTCATGCACTATTAGATTCTCAAAATGGAATATCTAAGAGAAGTACTGAAATACTTTTTTTTTTCTTTTTCAAACACGGCGGTAGCTCATTAACGCTTCACAATAGGGAAGAGAAATCTTTATACACATACATATAAAAAAAAGTTCTGCTTTGAAATTTTGGCAACGGGTTAAATTCGCCTGCCTGCAAGCGATAATGAATTAGTAAGAAGGTGGCAACGAGAGAGAAAAGAGAACGAATGGTGGAAAAAAAAAAAAAAAAAAGAGAGAGAGAAATAGAAGGAAAAAAAAAAAAAAACGAAGCCATGCATGGAACAAAATATATATTTGCACTGCAAAATTCCAATTGTAGAAAGGGGGGAAAAATGTATTGAAGTTTTAAAATGCAGAGAAAAAACAATATTTAGTTATTTTTTTCCTCTCAAGTTTCCTGAATGGAAAACGGGAAGTTCATTAGCAGAAAGACAAAGAGAGGAGATCTAAAACAAAGAAGCGTAGAGAAAACATATTTGAAGTCCATTCTAAACTAATTAGGAAAATGGCAGACAACCGGTATTTAGAAAATCTAACAAATAACTCGAAGTGCAAGAAAGGTTTCTTTTTATCTTTCAATTAGTGGCTTTTTATGAGTGATCAAAGAATAAGATGACTCTCAAACAAAAAGGAATAAGAAAGCAAGAGCGAAAATAAGCCACAGAATAAAGAACACGACATCGATTCTCCGCAGTTTTTAAAAAATAACGACTAGTTTACCATTTTCCGGAATGCTTTGAGAACTGGGTTATGAGATCTAAAGTATTCGTTGTGTTTGAGGAAATAAAATAATAATCTATATAAATACAAAAACCTAGCCAATTTTTAAAAAATATGTTTATTATACAGACAAATTTAAAATAGGTTTTGATTTTGCTTATATTATTTTGACCACATAAAAAGGAAAAAAAAACAACCCTTAAACTATTATAAAGGCAAACTTGATAGTAAAAGAAAATTGAATAACAAAAATGATATGTGCTTTAGCAAAAGCTTTTAATACTTTCAAAGTAAACATCACGCAAAGCAAAGATGAACTATCAACTATGATCCACAGTCCGAATTGGATCATTTTGAATGATTTAAATAATGAATTTAATTATTGGATGATTCAAAATGATGGATCCAAAACTATTAGTAATTATTATTGATTTTTAGTGCTTTTGTTGAAGTATCTACTCGTATTTCTGTTTATTTTTGAATTCAACATATTGTTACATAAAGTAATATAACTTCCACGAAGACAGAAGCCAATGGTTTCAATTTATTGTAACATTGGCTCAGGTAGCTCAGTAATTCATATAGAATTCAGTCTTTTATTTACGATTTTATCTTTTTATATATATAAAATGCATGGCAACATATTACATAAACTTTTTCTAATATTTACACATGAGAAGGCATATATAAATTTAGATGTATTTTATAACAATATTTCACTTGTAAAAAACACGTTTTTCTTCTCCTTAAATTATGAGTAAAAATCTCAAAAAAAAAAATGTTTTGAAAAATTATTCAATGTCAGTTAACAAAATTAATAGTAAGAAACGTCTGCATTCATAGCACTTCATAAAAACATTATCCACAATATCAAAAACTTCTGAGGGATTTGATTACAACTCTTGTCAGAATTCTTAGAATTTTACCGATGAAAAATTCTCAATTCTGAGCAAAAATTTTTTTTTCATCAATAGTTATTATCAAAACAATCTTTTTCCAACCCCATAAATATAAATCTTAACATATACGAAAGAAAGTTACAGAAATGTTCTCCATCACGGATTTCCAATAAGGCCCCAAAGCAATTAACACAATGTCACAAATTTGAAAAATTCGCGTATTAGAGAACGAACGTTGGACAAACGAAAGATATTTTTAAAAATATGTTCGTAACAATTTCTACCTTGACGAAATTATGATGCTATTCTAATTTAACCTAACTTCGAAAGCAGAAAAAAAAGATTCTTCTACGAAAAGCGAGCAGAAAATGGTGGTAAATTCTTATTCATGCACCAATTAGGAATTAATGCAAATCTTCCAACGGCTAAACTCAATTAGAACTCCCTGTTCGTTTCTGTCGTCACGCTATTTAATCCAGAACAAGAACACCTGCTCGACATCCAATGATTAAATAAAGAAGTGTTCGCATATTTTTTCGCTCATCTTTGACAACATTTGACGCATGTGATGAATCTATAATTAACAATAAATTGCAAATCACAGGAGTTCTACCAAAGTCTGTTTTGCTAACTTACGGAAGGAAATTAAAAACGAAAATAGATTATTTCTTCAGCGTTTGTTTCATCTCTCCCTTTAAATAAAATGCAGAAAATTTCTAAATCTTTTACAACAGCTTTTCCAAGCAATTTTGAAGTTCTCATTAATTTTAGTTTTCAATTACTTCTGAAACTTTCAGGCAATTTATATCTTCTTTAATAATTTGTCCTTTCTTTGAAATTTTATATTTATAAGTTTAAAAAGCTAATTTACCTTTAATGGTAAATATATTTTATAAGATCGAAAATTAAATGTTCTGCCAGAATATTAATATAGTTTATCTATAAAGGATGTCGTTTGTTTCAGAATATCTTCTATGATTTATTCCGTTATGTGTTATCAACAAATAGGTTACAAGTAAAATAAATTCATATTTGATGCTTTTGTGTTCGACAGTTATTGAATTAGTATATGTTGAAATTTCATAATATTTGCAACTAAATTATTTTGACCTATTCAAAAAAAAATAACACTTGAAATTCCAATCTATAGTAAAAAACAAAGCATGATAATATTTTATTTAGTCTTGATTCGACTGCATTGAAAAATTTGTAATATGACGTCACATACTGGAATGGCTTGTGTCAATTTTGCGTTGAGCGCTTGTTTGAAGAGGGTTCTTGCATCTATATGAAAGAAATTTTGGCCGGATAGCTTTGTCGACTCCGACTCCGACTCCGAGGGGGTTGATCAAGAGCCTGTGGAGTCTCAATCCATCAAATTTTGTCTCTGCCTCAGATTTTGGATCTGGAGATGGATAGCAACAACGTCGATGAACTGGTAGAAGAATATAGATAAAACTATCGAATAACATATGGAGTTGCATTCTGTGTTATAAAAAAAAACAGCAGAGGAAATAATTGGCACAAAAGAACAATTTTCCAGTGAAATAAGGGAGATGCTGAAAGCAAGGGAAATTAATTCATCGTGTTGAGCAGTATCGCCCAGATAAAATATAGCTAGCTAGGCGATCTAGAAATTTATTAAATGATAATGCTGCGTCTCATTTTCGCCGAATTTTGAAGCGAAATCAAAGACAAATGTCTTTAAACAATTTTCTTGTTAATAGAAAAGCACGTATTATAAATTATATTATTTTAAATCTGTTTGTGTATTTATTTATTTTGGAATGAAAGCAGTCTTATTTTACATGGATTCTTATGAAAAAAATGTTTTCCTTAACAAAAATTTTGCTATACGATTAAGATACGGGACCGAATTTTGATCGTTAAGCGAAATTCCACAATACCAGACAAAGTATTCGACACAATTTAATATAATACAATAATCACCACACCATAAAAATACCAATAAATACGTGTTCAGCGTATACAACTTCGAATGGAAAATCCTTTGAATACTTACTTTATATATTCCACACACACACACACACAAAAAAAAAAAAATCTACTGTTGATATTGCTTTCTACTTGCCAAATATTATCATTCTGCACACAACTAGCGATGTTGTTATTCAAGCAAATGTGATGAATGATGTGCAATTGCGAAACTGTATCCCACCCACTGTGCTTTAGTTGTACACTTAAATCTGGCATATTATATTAAATAACGGACAAATAATACTCCTCAGCGATCATTTTTTGAATTTGCGATTATATGTTTAATTGTAAAAATGACTTGTTTCTGTATACCTAATACCCTTAAAATTTGTAAAAGATCTTTTGGAACACTCTGTATATAACATATTAAAAATGTTGACATATTCGAAAATCGCCTCAGGAAATTGCGTATTTCAGTTTGGGAAGAAGGCACAGTTAAGTATCGATAAAATTTCATAAGTATTCTTCACAATGTCGAATCATCAATCAAGAAAATTTTTCTTTAAATGCATTTATTTATGTTATGCATTTAACTTTATGGACAAAAATCATAAAAAAATCAATTTTATTCCGTGCATATTCAGCTAATATTGGACAATTCCTACAGTCTTATTCTAGATTGCAAAATGTGGTTACTTTCGTTAAAATAGAAAACAACCAGTATAAGAAGGGCATGATTATTTTAAATAAGATTTCTGTTTCATAAAAATCTAAAAATTGTACCGTTAATGAACTTTTGGCTTTTTGATCCTCTCTTGCCTACTATTGGCTCTAATGTATTTTTAGCATAACTAGGAAATTTTATGAGATCAGAATTAATGATAAAAGGAAGGTGTAGCACTTTTTGTTGGCCAAGCAATTTTGGAAGGGATTTCATTAGAACAGAAACTAGCCTACAAACCTTTCGCCTGGAGAAAAAAAAATCTCAGTAGCTAGTTTAAGCGAGTAAACGCGAATCGGTTTATCAGTATTTTAATATTATTGGTTACGAACATAATCAGAAGACAGAAACCATAACATTCTTTCATTTCATGTTCCTTAACCATGCCACGCTGCAATCCACTAAAACACTTCTGGGCCTGTGTCACATATTTGACCCAATTCGGGAAATCATTTAAAAATATATTTTTACCAAATTCATTTATTTAAAAAAGCAAATAAAATAATGCGTGAATTCGTACAGACTAATTTTTTCTCTTGATACTAGCAATCTTTAAATATTTTTTAATTAATAAAATATATCTTTAAAAAATATTCCACACTTTAATAAAAGTAAAGTAGGACATTTAAAGAAACAATTAATAACGCTGAATACACAACGGTAAACGTCAGGATAATTTAGACAAATCTCTTTCATTTGCAGAATTTAGTTTCCATTAACCCATATTTCAATTTTGATTTTTTCCCCCTTCTTACAGAATCAACTATTTATTCTATTCTAAAAAATTAACTATTTTATTAGCGGAAAGAATAATATTTCATTTCCTATATTTTTATATTTTCAGTTTTAATATTACGTCAAAATTTATTCCAAATGTTTAATTGTTTTTTTCCCCAGACCTTTCTAAAAATACTTTTCATATCAAATAAATGGCATAACATTTTAATCGAAAACGAAATTATAAAAGCAAAAATTATGAAACCTAAATACCATGATAAAACTCATTAAAATAGAAATTCTCGTTCTGACCCAAATTAAAATGAAAAAGTTTTCAGGATATCATATATAATATAGTTGTATTTTTAGTTCGTTCTTAAAACGACAAAAAGGCCAGAAAAAGAAAAAGTTACAGCTTTTTGCTTTAACTTTTTGGATTTTTAAGAATTGCTTTGAAGCAGAGGGAAAATCTCATTTCGTAATAGATTTCGTTCTCAGATCCAACCAACTCGAAGAGTTAAAAGAACAACAAAATTCTAAATTAAAAGATTATCATAAACGTAAAAGCGTTCTCCTTTTTCAGAAATCAAGGAAATATGTTGAAAGTTTATGGAGCTATTTCCATCATTTTTCAAAATAGGACAAAAAAAAAAATGCTGAAAAATTTCATTATTATAAGAAGGAAATTGCCCTCGAAAAATGCAACGAAAGTAAGAAGAGTAGGAACGCTGCTTTTCAGTTATGCAATGAAGCTTCAAATAAGAATTGCACGACCAGGGGAAGACTGCGGAGTCTTTTATCTCGCATTTAAGAAAATCAATGGCTAATGACATGGCATATGATCTGCGCCTATATTTAAAAATGGTAAAATAACTAACCGAAAAAATTAATTCGGGATTCAAGTTACCTTGCGTCAACTTGAAATCCCGCGGCTCTAACCCCCCCCCCCGCCCCTCGTTTATTCGAAATTTTTGAGTTTCGAATATTTTCAGTTTTAGAATATGGAATGATATAAATGAAAAATTCAGAAATAAAAACAAAATGTGTCCCTTCCCCTCTCCTTTCTCCAAACATGAGCTGGAAACAATGACAGGAACAAATCACATTCATGTAATAGTACAGTCCATTCTGTCTTAATATTCAACTTTGAAATTGATAATAGTGATATAATGGGCTGTTGAATTAAATATTCGATAAACTCATAGAGGTATGCGAGAAAATTATTATTAAAGAAAACCTTGGATCAAGAACCACGAGTAAACCAAACGACATCTGCAAACATGATAGAAGGTCTCGGCCCATTTGAAAGAGTTACAGATTTTGGAAAAATTGACTCTAATGAGGAATACATTCTGGGTGCAGACCAAGGAATTAAAACACGTGAAAATTCGCCATGAAAAAAAGTTAGTTGATGAAAAAAAAAAATCGTTTGGTGGTCAGACGATTTTATTAGATTTTATGAGGTCATCGAGATTGAAACAATTCCATTTTGCTTAACACTTATGTAGTGAAGAACGCCTGATGACGAGCGCCATCTGTTGGCTAACAGGTGTTGATGCTTGTTAGACGGAGTGCAGACGAGACGGGTCTGAACGAAAATCGGGACGTGTGAGACGAGACGGGTCTCTGAACGAAAGACGCGACGGAACATGTGAATTAATCCTGCGACGTATTCGACGAAATCTATTTAATGTTCATTTCTTTTATGTTAATGTAATTGTCCGTCCTAAATGTAATTAAATGTGCGTGATTCTAAATAGTAGTGATTCCTGAGTCCTACACTTATATTTTTAATATGTTCTATCTGTATGGAAACTGTATTCATTATGACGCATTTTTCTTACATATAGTTATTATTTTCAACGAAATAGATTTTGCAAGTTAACACGCCAAGTTAGGCCCTACTTAGACGCTTTTCGTTCCCCCCACATTTCGTTTAATATTGGAATATGACTTTATTTTAATGTTTTAATTGCAAATTAATGCTTAATATACATATAAAAATAGTTAAAAGAATTATAGACCATAAAAAAGGAATATACTACAGATGACAGTTCATAGTAAAGAAATAATTCAAGCACACTAAAAAAAAGTAATCTCAACAGAATAAATTAGCTTAAAGTCTCGCTGATTAAGTTAACCTGAAATTAAAACTGCTGTCAACTATCTACCATGCATATCCTTACAGTAATAGTAATTTTCAATGTGACTGTAATGCAATTTAAATTAGTTCGCAAATTTGAATAGCATTTAGTTTAGATGAACATTTATAGAAATTCTACGCAATAAAGTTAAAAACGATTTTTTTTTAATTCCATAGAACTCGCTCTATTGACTTCAAAGGTGTATATCAATCACTAGTAATGGGATCGCTCGTAGCTTTCTAAAAACTCTCAACTTCAGTTGTCATTGACAATAAACTCGAATATATTTGGTTACAAATTTACAAAATAGTCTGAATTATTTGAAAACAACTATGCGGATAAAGATTATAAATATAATATAAGTAAACACTTATTTGCACGACTTTTAATTTTTCTGCTTGAACAGCCATACGTATTTACATCAAACTATATATTCAGCAATCTGAACGAATGCCTTTGAATTAATAGCGTGAATCAACAAATTTCTCCAACCAGCGGGTACAAAAAACTCATTATTGTTTTCACACAATACTTGGTTCTTTCGTGAATATGCAGGCTTGAAGCAACCACCTAAAAAGGTCACACTCGAAATAACATACGGGCCATTAACAAATGATACACACATCGAGTAAGATTGAAAATATCTTATTCGCCAACTATTTTTCTAAATGCGTCTCCAACTAAAATGCGAGAAGTGTAGGATCAGAAGATGGAAATAATTTAGCATGAACAAATACAGAAGTCGCCATTTTTGATAGAATTCAAATATACGAAGTTCTCAAAATGTGAAAATTGAAATTATGGATTACATCAAAAATTAAAAATACGTATATATTTAAATCAAAAATATTACAACACATATTTTTTAACTACGAAATTTTTCTTGATTAAAAAATATTAACGATGCTAAATCAGGAGAAATGTATGTTTACTTGCAACAATTCAATATTTATTAAAATCACCAATGCTTTTTTAAAGATAATTAATCCTCAATTGAACTGGTATTTTTTATACTACATATTTTAAAAAAAATTAAATTGCTTGATAAAAAAATTAAGATCCAATTATTCTTGTTATATCAGATGATTGTTACTCTAAAAAGTAATATAAAAAATGAAGAAAACTGAAGTAAGACTCTAATGAAATCCTAGTTTTTAATCTCTTTGGTGAGTGGGAAAAAAAAGAAAAATTGAAAGAAAGCCGTTGAGATGCCATATGGATGCTCTCGACAATCTAAAACAAACAGGACAAGTACCGATAAGTTATCAAAATAAAGATAAGTTTTTCCGAAACATGCAGGTAGTTTACGGCTTATACCTATCCAGATACCTTTCAGGCATTTCTTTTCAACTTTTCTTTCTTACTTTGAAACATTCATCAAATCTTCAAAAGGCAATAACAAATAAATTGTTTTAGAATGTCCGTCAGAACAAAGCACACTAATTTAAAATTATTCACATAACCGTAATAAAAGACATAATTAAATAGCATACACTACCATCTTTAATGAAATATTCTGCTTTATGCGAAATTAATAGTAGGGCTATGTTTTTACAAATAAATATTTAAGGATGAATAAGTCAATATTAAATTTGCTAGTGGCCACAAATAATAATGTTTTTTTAAATTTAATTTCTTGCATATGATTGCAATCATCAAAAAGATACATCTTTCAGATTTTGATGCCTCTCCACGCTCAGAAACTATAGTTCAATGAGCCAGATGGATGGAATTAGACAAGAATCCTTAAATGTTAATGCATATCAAATTTCGATATGCAAGTATAATTCAAACCATCAGGAGAGGTCCCTCCAAAAGTTTAACGCATACTTGTCGACCAGATTGTAAACTTGTCATGCCAGAGAACGCCTTCTACGACATTGGTGAGCAATAGTTACGAAATATTACTTTTGGTACGAATTTAGAATTTTTACTGAATCTATCGTGTCATTTTTGGCGATTAATCGCTCACATGCGGTTAATAGTATCCAAAAATCGAATTTAATCTTTAGATACTTTTTGCTTAATCGACTGAAACGAAGATTTGATACAAAACAGCATTTGTAGTCATAAATCCAATACCAAGTTTGATGTATTTAAGTCACTGCGTTTTTGAATGATCGCTTTAACATGTTTCTGAAAGTACACACAGACGGTCAATCCATAGTTGATTTTACCTTAAACTTTGACAAATGTCTACACTTTAGATGTGAAGTCTGTGATCCAAATCTTATCTATCTAGCTCCCTTCGTTTTGTAGTTATCGTGTTAATTCATATTCGAACAGCTGGATTTCCTCTGAACAGATTTTATACAAAATTTTATAGAAACCTGCAAATTTAGTGTGAAGACCTTATATCAAATTTCAATCGTCTAGCTCAAAGCGTTTTTTAGTTATCTTTGTCAAAAGAGAGACATTTTCCAAAACAACAACAAAAAAAAAAAACGTATTTTTCGAACCCAGGGGGGTCTAAAACGTGGAGATTCGTCAAAATCTCGAGCTCGAATTTTTTGACGATTACTATACTTTCTCTATATTATGTATGCGAGAAAGTAAAAAGCGATGAGCAACTTAAGATAAAATTTAGCATCATGCATGTGCACCAAAATTATAGACATATATATTTCTTGACAAATCCGTCATTGATTATTTGTCTGTACATCCGTTAAAATACGGGCAATAATTCAATAATAAATTCGAGCACAGATGAAATCTGATGTGTTATAAATGCACCAGAACTAGAGGATTTCACCATATTTCTGACCAAATCCATTCTTGGAAAAAGATATTCTTTTAAAATGCATTCACGACTTTCATCGCTATTCAATGGCATTATTATACGTTATTTAATTAACCGTTTATATTCACGACTTTCATCGATATTTTATGGCGTTATTATACACTATTTATTTAACCGTTTATATACTTAATTGGGAATGTCAACGGAATAATATTCTGGCTTATTAATGCAAGTTTTGCAGATTGTTTTTGGATCACATCACATTTCTTTCATTGAATTTACAGACATTTCACAAATATAAGATTATCGAAAATCATATCTGTTGGGAACTTGAAGAATTCTTATGAAAAATAGCTTTAAATTTACTACTAAAAATCTCATTTATCGTGCAAAACACTATTTAAATAATACTAACACATATACTATATTTCATAAGTTTATCTGAAACATGGAATATAAAAGGACCCCATAAAATTTTGAGGAGTTTAATGCACACTAAATTCAATCAAAAATGCGAAAGCGTTCCTAGGATTGGCCAACCCTTCTACTGGAAGACCACCCTCCACCCTTATCATACTATGGACCCTCAGGGCTAAAGTGAATTATACCTACAAATACGGTAATAAAGAAATCAACTTTCATTTTGCCTCGCGGAGGAGAGGTGGGAAATGACTTTTATTGTCCGGCTGCTGTTTATCGGGTTATATAAAAAGCGGAGGTGGAAAGCAATTTCCGTTCCCGGATGCATGCGACTTAAGAACCCCATAGCCCGACGATGAAGAGAACGAGCTTTAATCGTAATCGGAAAGCTGAGTTTTTCGCCGACGGGCGATGATCCGAGACGGTTTTATGGCAGCTGACACCATTTCGCAAAATGGTTTGAGGGGGACATGCGCTTTTATTCCCGTACTTTGTATAACTGACTCTGGCCTTTGGACCTGGACGAAAATCTGAATATTCGAAATATTCTCAAAATAGCCGTGAAACGGTCAGTTAAATTTTACACCGGATGTTCCACAAGATTGGTGTTTACCAACAAATTTCAAGACTAATCTCTCAAATTTAACAAGTACCTGTTAACGCAAGTTGCAAAATTATAGAATACTCTCTAATCGACTTTTTTCATATATCTAAATACTATGAATTTTGTCATAAACTTCGTTACACTGTTCGTGAAGAAAATCAATTTTTATAAATAAAACAAATAAAATCTGGTTCTGACGATTCGGAGCGTGTGATATCAGATAAATTTATCTTGATACTTTAAGAACATGAATCAGATTTGTTCTGCCTTTTGCACCTTCGTAATATGTGGCTGAAGATATGTTAATAATGAGGAATAGGAATAAAATGCCGCAAGTACAATACAATCTACTCATATTTCTCCACAATTCGCTCCTTGTTTCATAATTTATTCTCTCAGCAAATGCACTCGTCCAATGAAGCCGAACATAGCTGCCAACTACCCAGGGCCTCGCTTAAGATACATTTACTGAAAAAACAAACGGGACTGGTCTCCCCAACATTTTTTCGCATGCTCTCTAATAAATTTGTCATACCAGAGAACACCCTGCATGACAGTAGCGTACAATAGTTAAGAAATATTAACTTTTGGGATAAATTTAGTATTCTTACTGAATTTATTGTGCCATCCTTGGCGATTGATCTGTGGCGTGAGGGTAATAGTATCCGAAAATCCAATTGCAACTTTAGACACATTTTCCTCCATCGATTGAAAAGAATAAATTCACACCAAATTGCACTTGTAGATACGGAATCCCATATCTAATTTCATAAATTTAAGTTATTCCGTTTTTGAATTATCGCGTTCACTTACAGTTTATTTCACGTTCACCAACAGACAATCAACCCGTTGTTGGTTTTGACTCAGACTTTGACAGGTATCTACACTATAGATGTTATATCTGTGAGCCGAATCTTATCTATCTATCTAGCTCTCTTCGTTTTGTAATTATAAGTGTTAATTTGTATTCAAACTGTCGGACTTTATCTGGGTAGATTTTAACACAAAATTTGATAGAAATCTGAAAATTTAATGTAAAGCCCGTATACCAAATTTCAACCGTCTAGCGCAAATCATTTTTGAGTTATTTTTGTCACAGACAGAAATTTTCCAAAAATGTGTTTTTCGAACTCAAGGAAGTCTAAAATGTGGAGATTCGTCAAAATCTCGAATCCCAATTTTTCAACGATTACTATACTTTATCTATACTACGTATACGAGAAAATAAAAAAAAAAAGCAAATTAAAAACAAGTAGTCGTATTCGAACAAGAGAATAAAAAATAATTAATATCAAAAGAGCTAAAGTTCACTTTTAAATTTATACGTCATGGCAAAATTCTCGAAATTTCTAAACGGATAATTTTACGGTTCAAGAAATTAATAAATTAATGAATAAATTTTTAATAGCTTAAATATAACTCATTAAATAAAGACATAGAAAATTTTGGTTCACGTACATTTGAGATAGAAAAAGAAGTCTTTTTTACTAAATATGGCAATATAACGAAAGCAGTCGAGTATGCATTTTGGAATTAAACCCGTGGCTTGACTGGGTCCAAAACTCAATGCAGATTTACAACCACGGTGCAAAAATTGCATACCAAATTTTATTCATCTGGCTTGTAGCGTTTTCGAGGAATTCTGTTCCCAAACATAGCAACAAAGTGACAATCAACCAGTTGATGAAACTGATCTAAAATCAGATACATATCTACAACTTCATCTATCCAGCTTGTTACAATTTTGAATTATATTCATATGTACATGGGCAGAGTGCAAATAAACTTCCCGCTGATGGATTTTGCATAAGATTATTTTTTGATTGTGTAACCACAAAAATTTCATTTAAATTCAACACAGTTTGATGAGAAAATTTTTTCATAATTTAGGTGTGATTCACGTTTTACTTCGCTGCTGAAATCAATGAAAACTCTATGACAGTGAATTACCATTATATGTAATTTTTTTAGACAAGTTCAGTCGAATCAAGCAGAGTTACACATTTAATGTAAAATTTTGGAAGTAGCCGATTCATATTCATCGAAATAAAGAAGTATAAGGAAAAACCCAGCCGTTTTTTCTCGGACGAGTATTCAGAGATATTGGTAGCTTAACTGAATTATTTGCAGTATAATCTACACCAGTAAGAGTTAATTTTAAGCTTTCAGCATATTTATTGGGTCATTCCTCGATTCAAGTGAATGCTTTAATACCCTAATTAAAAACTGATTACATCCTAATGCTGCATGGTTAACTGAACGACTTCACAAATTATCTTTTTATTTAACAATATTGAACAATTATGAAATTCCACATAAGTTAAATAGTTTCTGAAATCAAAAGGATTCTCTTTCGAAATATTTATGAAAGAAAAATGGAACATAAAAACGAGGTTTATAATTTGTTTATTACTTCAGAAGCAATGGCGACTTTTCGATCAAATGCTTCGTCCTTCGAGACCCTAAGGTTCCTCAAAATGTATTCGATGTACATCGCAATGCTAAACCGGCTGCAAATTTAGACACTGGATAGATAAAAATGCGCCAACGACCTCATAATCTGCAAATGGTGAGAAAAATTCTATGAAACTAATTGCAGAATTTCTGGGATGCTATCAATTTTATACAAAAAGATTTGTATGAGAGGATAAGTGGAGTCTTTTACGAAGTTGAATAAAGATCATTGGAACGACTATTGTAACTTCGATCAATTGACACGGATAAAACCTGAGCAGACAAAACGCCTCGCCATCAACTTACACCGTCAGAAACAATTTTTAAGTCTCATTCTTTTTCAATGTATTTAATATCACATCTAATAGAAATTTCTAATGTTTGATAGCAGATTTTCTATTCCAAGCACTTGCGACAAACAACGTAATGATAAAATTCGTACCTGGCTACAAGCATTTTAAACAAGAAATTACATAAGAACACTGCATCTTGCGTTAACTACGTATATTCACAATATGTATAATGTTTGTTTATACTTCTAATAGAAAAGATACATACTATTATACTATTATAAATAGAAAAAAAATAATAATACAACTCTCCCTTTGATTAATAATGCTATGTTGTAAGGCGACTATTTAATTCAAAATTCAACCCTGGTTAGTAAATGCAATAAATTCTGAGCTGCTTCTAAAGAAAAAAATTATAGAAAACTCATTCTTCAATAACAAAATTTTAATCCTTCTTTTGGAAACTATTTGTTTTAGGGAAATGTCAACTATAAGAATAAAAACATATACACCCGAAAATTTATTTTTAGTGAAAAAATTTGATTCATTATATTAATTAATAATAATTACTGCCATATTTTAAACCTAAATTATATTTCCTTAGAAGGATCAAGATTTTCTAACCGCAGTCATAAATAAATAAATGACTTCTGAAATGACGTTAGACTTTCTCGTTCTTGCATTACAGTATCATGATAACTCTTTATCTTTACCAACTTGGCCCAAATACACGACGGATGTAAAAAGTAATTCTGAGTAAAACCAGCAATGA
Source organism: Argiope aurantia (assembly GCA_026543865.1). NCBI lineage: Eukaryota > Metazoa > Arthropoda > Arachnida > Araneae > Araneidae > Argiope > Argiope aurantia. The sequence continues at coordinate 303,689 of JAPMOR010054877.1, read as the reverse complement.
TCTAAACAGGAAATCTACGGCCATCATTTCACGGGAGGTCTTCGTTAAAAAAAAAAAAAAGAAAAAATCTGCGGCATGTGAATAAATGCAAGAGCAGAAAATAGCAAACTTGTTATATGACTAAGTAAAATAATTAATTTTAAAATAACAAGGAAAATTAAATATTGAAATCGAAATAATTTCTTATTTTTCTTTCAAAATACTTCACTACTCAGAACAAGTTAAAAAATTATTATTCTCAGATCACAATTTTGTATTGTAGAATGATTTTCCATCAAGCAGTAATTACATAAGTCTATCACCAATTATCCATTTAAAATTACTGAGGTTAGAAGAATGTTACAGGCAATAAGTAAATTATAGTCTTTACGTCCCCCTGAAAAGTTGGTTTAAAACGATTTACATTCGTCTGATTCTGAAGAAAAGATTTTAAATATTTCTACGAGTCTAAAATTTTAAGATCATAGGTATCTAAATTATCTTTTAAATTAAACAGAATAATAAAATGCGATGCTTTTTTTTCTTCTGATCTCTTTATTCAGTCAATATTTTAAAAATAGCTGTTGAAAAGAAGATTTGCATGATAAGCCGACAAGTATTATTTCATTGTAAATAAAATTACTCAAAATAATGAAATTCAAGTTGTATTTTCCACCATTATTTTTTCCATACAATAATGTTATAATACTATGCAGAAACATGATATTCATACCCTTGCCCTTTTAACTGAAGTTTTCAACCACGAGCATAACAATTCATTTCCAGAAAAAAAAAATCAATATAATCTTTTAAATCTGAATTGGTCTTTTCGCTCGTTCGCAACGACCGAAGAAAGTAAGCATCGGATTCCACCGACATGCGTGAGCAATTCGAAGAGTCACAACCTTGCACGAAGAAGCAATCGCATTCATTCTTGAAAGCGAGAGCGCGAACGTTTGGTTGTTCACCTTCGAAGATCGAGGTCCAGTCACGTGGTCTTTCAGCACCCTGGCCCGGTTCTTACTTGTAAAATTTCGCACTCAAGAATGCTGTTGTCAGATCAGTTACGGATTAAAAAGATGTTTTTGCGGAAATCTGCTGCATTCCGTGATATACCCTAATACCTCGACAAATTTCGGATGTTTTTCTAGTCTTATAATAAAACGTCACTAAAATAAACCAAATCATATTAAAATTTTCATCTTTTGCGAAACGGTTGAAAGTTTTTCAATATATAAGAAACCAAGATACTATTTTGCATATCTAGTCAGTTTAATATTGAAAGATTCTAAAACCATGAGAGATTTGATTTTCAATTGAAGTATACCTCATGATTTGTCATTTAATAATGCTTTTTTTTTTCAAAGCAAACAGATAAAGCTTTAAATAATAACTACCACTTTATTGCAAAAATAATTTGTGAACCGTCACTATCATATATCATTTGATATATTAATTTTAAATATTTCAGAATCAAAAAATCGCCATCTTTTCAGAATCTAGAATGTCTGAATAATGAGAGTTATATTTAAAGCTAAAAGAGTAAAATGTTCACTTCAATTAAAATAAAAATACCATTTTAATGAATTTAATAGAAAATAACAACATTACATTGCTTTAAAAATAAAAAAAAATTATACCATTATCAGTAATAAGATCAAAGAATATTCACTGCATAACAGGAAGAGAAAAATGATGTATAATGGAACAAAAAATAAAAGCCACAATGTTTGTTTTGATTTTCCTAATTAACATACTAATTTAAAATTGTCATTAGTTATGCAGATGTTCAATAACTATAATTCAAGGTCAGAGATTATAATCTGGTATTTTTTCCAAAATTCAGCAAAATATACTTTTATTGACATAGAAGAGACATTCAGATTTAAGATGAACCACCAGATCTCCTTTTAAACAATTGAAACAAGGGAATTTACAATCTTTTGGTCAAAGTTGAAACTTAAAAATAAGAAGACTAAATAGCTTTTTGCAAAACAATATTAAAATGTAGATGATTAATAATATTGTTGACTTATTAAATTTGTGTTGATTATTTATATCTTTGTCTGTAGTTATTTGAAAAATGCTTACAGACTTGTATACTTCTTAATTAAAAAATATATATATATTTGTGTACACAATTTATTAAAAAACTGAATATTTCAAAGAGTTTTAAAAACTAGGAAAGAAAAAGGAAACTTGACAAAAAATTATCACTACTTATGAACAACTCATATTCAGATGACAAATATGAATAGCTTCAAGTTTAAAAGAATTTTTACATTTTCTACCTACTTTGCTCTTCCACTAATAAAACTCTTAAAATTGTATTTTAAAATTTAATTTCATATTAAGCATCTCTTTAATAAACATTAAATATCAATGACAAATAATCTAAAGGAAAGGGAGGGGAAAATCTCAACTTTTTAATTCAAATTAATATTTTAATGGTTGCAAGTGACATGCATCTAAAAATTTCACATGGTGTTCTGCTTTTTTTTTTTTCCAATAATAATAAATATATGAAAAAACATTTTACAGATTTTCTGCCGTATCATTCTACTATGCTATAATTTGATTTGTAGCAGCTCCAATTGTGTGCCTACAATGAAATAAAACAAGAAATTACTGCAATTCAACAGCATCAACTTAAAGACAGTTCCTCACTTTAGATCATTAAAATTGAAGTTAATAACATTCATATATTTTATTTCCTATTTCTGTTTTTAAAAATAAATATAGGACAAATAATGCTTGGGAGAGGGATAAATTTATATATATGATTTCATATTATCTAATCAGATAAATATTAAAAAAAAGAATGCAATAAAAATTTAATTTTTACACTCAATAGTGTGTGTTGTATTTAAAAAGATATTATTAAACCTAGACAGAATCTGAACACAAAAAATGGATTCTATAGAATAATAGATCCCATATAATTAGAAGCCACAGATAAAATGCCAACAAATTTCACATTGTTAATCTTATTTAATCATTTCAAAAACATAATTGACAATGGCAATAATGACAGTGCCTTAAAGATATCAAAATGCTTCCAATTCCAAAATGAGAAAAGAGTAATGAAAAATGTTATCAAATTTATCGAAGTACTATTTAAACGATATTTTATTAAAAATATACAAATTTAGTTATTAAATGTGAACTAAATTTGCACATAAATAAATTACACATATAACAACAAAAGAAAAATTTAGCAAAAATTTCAAATAAAAATATTTTATTTTTTAGCAATTACATTCCTAGTGGCATTACAAAAAAAAAATATTTAAATGGAAGTGCTGCTTTAGGTATTTTTCTCATTGTCGACCTACAGTTTAAAATTTTGAGTTCTATCCTAAAATACACTTGACAAATATCTATTCCACAATCAATGAATTGATTTATGAAACTATGTACTGAATAAATAATAGTTATGTCAACAAAACTTAGCCTAGTAACTCTAATCTACTATAGTAAAATTAATATTCAACATAAATAGAATTTATTAGGTATTCTAAAAATTACTAATTAGAGAAAAATATCCACATCTATCTACTAAGTCATGAGAATTGCTTAATTTCAACACAAACAATAGCTTACAATGGGCAGTGAGTAATGGAAACAATTTAATCTTATAGCTGATTTTTTTTCTTCCCCTTCTTTCTTCTATTCTCTAACTGTATGATACCATTTGATCTGAGAATAAATTTAGTATTAATTTCATTCAATTATAATTTTATCAATTTCATTCATTTACAATTTACAATCAATTCATTCAATTTCAGATAAGCTCTAAAATATGATATTCCATGCATATACAAGATATGTGTAAATTTGTTAAATGTTTAAAGTTAAACGATTCAGATTAGCAAAATAAAACCTATTTTAAACATTTTCATCCCTATATTGAATAAAATTTCATAAAATTTCCAACTTTTCATGCTTAAGTAAAGAGTTCACAACAAAAAAAAAATGATTCTTTCAAAAAATGACTCACCGCAATTTATTTTCAAAATTAGCTACTGAAGAATGCAAATTTATAGGTATAAAATACAATAATTTGATATTTTTATTAATAGTCAAATCACACAATATTCAATTAATGTATTCAGAAGTCAAGTTTTTCAGTTATCATTAAAGAGCAGAATCTTGCTATTCCAATACATACGAACAGCCCAGAGCTAACCAAGCTAAGAATAAAGCTGATCACTTACACATGTAAAATGCAAATATAATTCACAATATATATAATGCAATGCATGCTTTTGAATTATAGAAGTAAGCATAACAATAAATTGGTATGAAATATGTTGTTGTTGTTCTTTAATATTTCACAGGAAATTTTCTTACAGTAAGCAAGTTAAATAAAAAGCATTATCAATATTTCAAACAATTTCATAGTTATATTATTACTTAGCAAATGTTAAAATTCATTCAAAAATTTTAAAAATCATAAACATATTTATAAAATTAATAAATTACAGAAAAATATTTTTATAGGTTTGAATTAATACCTCATAAATAATAAAATAATTTAAATTAAAGAAGAAAAATATTTATAAATTTTATTCTCTTTTTAACTTTAATTATTATGATTGTAGATACAGACACTGATAGCTTTTTTTTATTATATCATCATGAATACCTAGATCTAAATCCAATTATAATTAATAAATTATATTTCAGAATACCAGAACAATAAAAAAGAATAAAAGGAAACAAACATTTTAGAAATATGAATAAATAAGATTTCTTTATTTAAATATTTTAGAAATACGAACAGAATCTTTTTATTTAAACTAATGCCCAAAATGTTCAAACATCAGCATTTGACAAAGATGAAAACCCTCAAACTAAACAGAAATAATTAATTAGGAACACAAATGCAGATACCAAATCATTTTAAAATCTATTAATCACATAAGGAGAAAGTAATCACTGTAGCCAAATCATAAAATTTTAGCTTTCATTACAATTCAAATTAATTATGCATACAAACAGATAGTCAAAACAATGTAATGACAGATGAATAAACAGAGGAAAATTTTGAAGCATTTATTAGTGACAATGACACTGAGATGGTATGCTCATTTTCTAAAAATTACAAAATAGATTGTTTGGAACGATTTCAAAAAACTTTTATTTCTTTTATTTTTATATTTCTTATGATAATCAATGATTAGAAAAAAAATCTATTTAACAAAATGAACATATCAAAATTAAAATTATATATAATCTATCCCTAAAATTACCTACATAATTTCAAAAATTATTCACTTAAGACATATATATTTACAAAATAACCTATAAATAATTACTTATGCTTATAATAATAAACTTATATTTATATATAATAAATAAACATATACTGATAAATAATTATATAATCGTTAATCATGCGTAATGTTTAAATAAAATTTCTTGATAACACTTTCTTAAGCACAGATGCTTTTTACATATTTTGGAAGACACTTTCTTTCTCCCTTTAAATCCTACGTGCGATTATAATATATTATTTACAAATTTATATTTTCAAAGACGAGTGAGTGTGCACGAAGATAACATCATAATTTTCAATACATAAAAATGTAAAGTTTCAATGCTGACACTTTACAAAACTGATTATAGATCTCTGCCATTTTTTTTAAATAACTGCTAATATTTAAAATTAAAAAACAATAAACGTTATATCAGACAGTAGCATTATAAAAGTTAGAACACACTTTTAAACAGAAAGTAAATACAGCTAGTGAGTATTTATAGCACATAGGGGCCAACTTACTCTTACACCGGTCCATGTCAAAGGTCAGACTATTCAAATAATCTAATGTAATAAAATGATTACAAAAATAAATTCCTCATAAACAGCGAAAGCCTGATTAATTTTTTCAACAATGCAGACACATTTACTGCAAAATATTACAATAACAAGACAAATACAGCAAATCGTTTTCGAACACTTTTACTGATTCCAAGTTGTAACTCGCCGAAGACTACTAATTATATGACAGTTTTTCCGACAGATCAGAGAGAGTGTAGATGAAATAATCAAACAATGGTTATTGTGAAAAAAAAAAACGTTTTTGAACAGGTGCTAAGAAGGTATTCTTACCTTAAACATGACTGAATTTTTCACATGCCGTTCCATTACCAGCAGCACGACCAAAACAATGTTATGTAGCTTGGCGATCACAACAGAATTCGAAGCCAACACCCGATTACTTTCACCGCCATTCTCCTGACACACAGCGCCACCCGAATGACGTCAACATCTGACATCATCTCGGAAGAATCCACTGCGCAAGATGGGATGAAAGAATGGGATAACTCGGACAGTTAGTTCTCAGTCCCGAGAGACCGAAATAAAAACTTCGGGAGTTTCAATTGATCGTTTAAAAAGATCATAAAAGAAAATTAAAAATATCATTGTATTTAAAGCTTATCAAAAATTTCGTTTATTAATTTATAATTGTTTAAAAATAAAGCAATCTATTTGACACTTTCTCTTTGATAAATTTGGGAACGTCCTAAAACGAGTTTCTTTTTTTTTTTTTTTACACATTTACTGTACAGTCAATTTAAACAGAAGATCTTAAAAATTTAATAAGGGAACCCATATTACCATTTTTTTTTTGAAATGTATAAAACAGATATTTAAGAGTAAATTTTTTTTTTTTTTAGGTAATGAAAATTACTGGGTCCTTTTACAAATATTGCATGTATGCAGTAGCAAATTTTTGCGAATTGCAACCCTAGAAATGTATAATATTAGACCCCTCTTTTAGTAATTGGTCAATTAAGCTGCACATTTTAACATCATTAAGTTATTAATAATTAACATACTCAATTAACATAATCGAGTTTAATTTTTTATTCTATTAACTTTATTTAGGTTTTTATTTATTTATTATGACAAAAGATGAAAGAATCCCCGCGTATGCAAAATATTATTGAAAAAAGGTATCGGTATTCATAAAAAGTGTATTACGTAAGTGAAATGCAAGAACTTATTTAATATTACATTTGATAAAATATTAATATTATTCAAATATTTTATATAAATTATATATATTATTATTATTCATATAAAACAAAAATTGACAAAGTTTAACACGTGATTGGTGCTGAAGAACTCATTCTTTGATTTTGACAATAATTTTAAATATATATTTTATGTTTAATTAGATTTTAATGTTTAAAAACATTTTACCTTAACGATTTAAAATCGAGTCATGAATATAGAAACAATAATTTTATGACAAAGAATAATTCACAAATATCTATATATGTACCTTTTTCACGTTTCTTAGATTTTAAACAGAATGTGATTTTTATTTATAGAATAAAGCATGTGACATAAAGGTAGTTATATATGCCTATTATATTCAAAAACCACTTACTGATTTCATTGATAAGAAAAAATAATAAATTATATTTAAAAAAAAGTGAAAAACTGTTAAATCGATTCTTATTACAATAAAAATTCTCTCTTAACCAGAAATTGTTTATGAGAAGTCAATAAACATTTACCAGTGAGTTAGTTATATATCGTTTGCAGCTTCGAATCAACGAATCACTTTCCTTTCGAACGAAAATTTTTGATTTAAATTAATTTCAGCTTCAGATTTCTTATGGTGAGCAAGATTTCTAAGCAGAAATCTGTAGTGTGAAAGTTAAGTTCAGCTTATTAAAAAGTGGAGAAAAGATTTTTAAAAAAATTGATTTAAAAAAATCTGAAATTTTGACAAATACGATATTAGCATTTTTTAAAAATGTTTTTATTAATGCAGTTTTTGAAATCAATTTCTTTCGTTATTTAATTTTTGAAATCGTCTTTAGCCCTAGATAACTAGCTATGCATAATTGTTTTTAGTTAGAAAAATCTGAAAGAGAAATCGGAAATTTTGACAAACATGATATCAACAATTTTTTTAAAATCTTTTTTATTAATATAATTTTTAACTCAATTTTTTTCATCACTTAATTTTTTTAAAATAATTTTTAACCCTAGATAATTAACCATGTATAATTGTTTTTATAAAGAAAATGGTGAAAAATTGGCAATATGTATTTCTATGTATTGTAATTTTTGCACATCGATTTTTTTCCTAGAAATCTACAATTTTAATATACAGAGGATCAACTTAGGTATCTAAAGTATCTTAATATATCTGAATATTAGTTTACAGTAAATTACACAAACAACCGTGTAAATTAACTAAACGCAATTAGTCAAGTTAATTCTGATTCCATCCTTCAAACCATACATATATCGGTGCTTTAAGAGCTTATAGAAGATAATGCACATCTTTTGCTTGCAAAATTATTTGGATATTGAGGTTGAATAATTAATCATCGTAATTTATTTTTGAATGCTGTCGTTTCCAAAAATGAAATATTTTACTGTGTATGTGATTGAAATAGTTAAAAAAAATCTGTAAATATTTAGCAAAATCAAAGAACAAATCTCTCAGCCCCTAACCCTTGATCTAATTTCGCCAAATACTATTTCAATACACATTCTTTATAAACTAAGCACACGTCCATACTATCGAATGTCTTAGCCATAACCACTATTTTATATGAAAGCTTAAGACCTCTAGATATGTCATCAATAATCGCCTATCTACCGCCATCGTTCATTTGTTAGAGAAGTTCGAAAAATGCTATTTTACTGCACATTCTATATGAAAAAGATACACAATAGAGACCTTCAATCACAATCATTGCACCAATTTTGCCAATTTTTATTTCATATAGAAATTTGATCTTCGCAATATCATCAATGGTTGAATATCTACCACTTTCCTTTTCGAAAGTAATTAGTGTGCAAGTATAATTTAAAATAGTAATTTCATTTTAAAAAATTGAGTCTAAAATTTAGAATTAAGTCTAGCCTAAAATTTAAATCTAAGTCTAAAATTTGGAAACAGTGTAAAATTCATTTTTGAGTAATTGTTTTTTCGGAAGATATCGCAGAAAAATGCCAAAATTCAGCTTTATTTTTAAAAATCGATTTGAGGGGCACATTCCCACCTTTCAAAGTATATGTGTCCCAAATATGGCAGATGTATGTCAACCGGTAGTCTGTAGACGCGCACACAAAATTCATTCTTGTTATTTGTAAAGATCTATATGTACAAAATTAATATATATATATATATATATATATATATATATATATAATGAGAACAAAATTTTTAAACCATTTAAATCCGTGATGACATTAAATAGTGCTCAAGATTTGAGAATACTTGTTTTTCACTGCATTAGTATATTGCCTTTGTTTTGTATTGAATTTCGGCATATTATTTTGAGATACAGTTTTTGTATTAATAAAACTTTTTCTTGAAGAAAATCCGCCAACAGATAAGGAGACCCAGAAACTAGTTTAACCGCTCTTTCTACAGCTTGTGTGACATGGAAACGCGGGAATGTCAATTAATGGATTTTCTACAACAATTGATTTCTAGAGTTTCCCTAATGCATTGTTTAAAGGAATCAATGGAAATATGTTTTGTCACTGGGGCCTCTATGATTTGAACGTTATTCCACGTGATGATATCAATGCAACCCTTAACTCCAAAGTTGATTTTCGGAATTATAGCTCTAAATACCATCTCTACTATCTTTAGAAATCGGCACAAATTAAGTTGTCAATTATGTTTGCTCTCATCACATAGGATGGACGCAATAATGTTTTCCGTATAATAATTGTTTTTTTTTAAGATCATTAGTTAAATATAACTTCTAGAGGCACTAAGACATTCGTCATGAAGGTTTCAACATAATATTACACCATATAAGCATATAAACCTTAGAAATATATTTAGCCAGAGTTTGAAGATTTTTAATAGAATCATCAGTTAACTTGTACAATTGAAGTATTTGGTTTTCAAATGTAAGCCATTTAGAATTAGAAAGTTCCTCAGGACTTTTCGAAAATAGATATAACATACATTTTCCATTAGATACTATAACATATATTTCCATTAACTTACTTGTACTCAAATCATTTATATTTCCTATTTTTATTTCCATTTATATTCAATTGGCAAAAAAAAAATGAGAAATAGCTTATGATAGTTTCCTCGTTGCTTATCGAATTTCTCTTTAAATGCATTGTTTTACCATTTTAAAAAGCTGGTCTTTCCGCTTGCAGCAACGAATTTAGGCCATTATTGAATCTAGCCTTTACGACGATTCTATCAAATCCAAATGCATTAACTGATATTCATAAATTTATCGTTAGATAATGGAAATTCACTTATACACTCTGTAATTTCTTTTTCATTACAAGAAATTGTTGTTATGTAGCCTAAAGACTTTGAGTTTAATACTTTTATAAGTGAAACGTGCCCTTCAATAGTTACCATTTTATAACACATTTTTTCTTTTATTTATTTATATTTTATTTATTTCATTTGAAAAATTGTACTTTCTTCCACAGAAAAACAATTCACTATTTTCGATTATCAGATCAGAATGCACTTAATGTAATAGTTCCAGTTATTTGATGTTTGTCGCGTAATTTTTACCTGATCACTTTACCGTTGACCATTTACCATTATTTATAAGTTTACCATTATTTATTTATTTACCGTTTACCATTATTTATGAAATTCAAGTCCAGCTTGATATTGCGGAAGCATTTTTATCGAGTATTGCTCTACTAAAGCACATATAGATGCAAACAGATATCAATTTACTGCGTATTTGAGATATTTTATTGGTGTCTTCATGTAAAGTTAAAAGACTTGTTAAATTTGTTGAAGAAAACAATTTTTATCCATTACTACCCACGAGCTTTTTTATCGTTTCCTCTTATCAATTTACTGGTATCACTATTAATAAATTTGCATTTTGATTTGGACTAAATGACTAAATTTGGATTAAATGACAATTTGCATAATAGTTGTAACAATATTGTTTATTTTTAAAGAACAAGAATTCAAACGCAGAACTGCTGCCAGAATACATTAATAGACTCATAACAGGAAAGTTTTAAAGCAGACGATTAACAAATTATGTAAGAAATAATTATTGATTTACTTTTATGAAGTCAATAAGCCATCGGCGACTGAATAGCTTGGTTCAATTAATCTTCACATTTTAATTTAAAAAAACCTTTCAAATGATAAAAAAGATTTTGTGTATTATAGCATTTTATACAAAAATAGCTTTTACATTAAAAAATATAAACATGAAACTTGAACACAGCTGGATATATTAGCCACTGTTAAAATATAAGTAAACTAAAAATAGAAATTTATGATAAATGTCTGTAAAACCACATAATTTATAAAAGAAATCAGTCGAGGGCGAAGAACTCTAAAGAAAAATAATTGAAGTATTAAAATAATAAATAATTGAAGCTGGCACGTTAAAACAAACATCAGATTGCAGTCTGAAGGAAAAATAGAACACGATAAAATCAATACAATATTTTCATTTAATGAAGATTAAATTGCAATTATGTGAGCATTTAAATGAAAAAAAAAGTTTAAAAAAAATAAGGTTTAGCAAATATTAATCTTTTATTTTTTTAAAATTAATTAAAAATTTAATGCATATTAAAATATTTAGAATATCAGATATTTATACAAATATTTTTAAATTGTTAATTCAGAACTAAAGTCATTTATCTTTAAAACACAGCGATTGCATTTACAATGCAAAATTGTTTCACATCATTTATTTTCCTTTATTACAGCAAATATTAAAAGATTTTTTTACAAAAATTGTAAACACCAATGTCGGTAAAAATATGTATGAGCTGTAATTTTTAAGAAAAAATTTGCAGAACTTAATAGAACACTTACATTTAATTAAACTTGTGATAACGCATAAATAATGAGCAGGGAACTTTTAAAATTTTAATCCGCATTCTTTACTATTTGAAAGCAAAGAATTAAGAATAAAACGTTGACGTGAAAGATCATATTGCCGCATTGAAGAAAGACAGCCGAATCTCCATGGCCGAATGGTCATGGTATTGGTCTCATGATCAAGAGACCTGGGTTCGGATCCCGCTAGAGACGATGCGATTAATAGTATATGTAAATACTTAATTTCTTGATTTTATGTTTTCCTTTATTAATTAATGTTCCAGAAGATACTGGACATTTCTTTAGTTTGCCAGACAAGTGTTCTGGACTTTTCTTACTGTCTCCAGAAGAGTATTCTGGAACCTTCTCTGCTTATATAAAAGCAGAAGATTTGTCCGTTACTTTATTCTCAGTTCTGAGTTCAGTTAATAAATTGGTTTAGCTCTACCTCTTGTGTGTGTCATTGAGTTCTATACTATAGTTCTACGCGACAATATTTTCAATATCGTGTTTGAAGCCAAGATGTAAATATCATGTTTAATATTTTTTTTTTAACTTAGCAAGCAATCTTAATCAATCTTTGATATTGGTACAATATGATAATTGCACCAATATCAAAGAAATTGATTGAGCAACTATTTTTGATTTTATATATTTAAAATAATGTTTTATTTTTCTCGCATACCATTGCCAAAAATGGTATTTCCACAATAATAATTCCTTGATCAATCAGACGCCATATTGTCCTAGTAATAAAATATCATCTTCATAAATGAGGAATCGTGGATTCAAGGCATCTGATTCTACTATTGTTCCATCATATGGGCATAGTACACATTAAATATGTGTTGATGAACAAAACAAAGATACCACACCATTTTCGCCACTGTCATCTTAAAATTATAAGTTCGATTTCAATACAAGAGTCTTACTTGTTAAATTTGATCCTTTAACTAAATTAGTCAAGTTTTATTTTCCAACTCTGGAGTCGTCACAATTTTTTTTTTGGATGAAAATGGGGTTGTGAGTTTAAGAAGCTCTCTGAGATACACAAAACTTGAAGCAAGTTTAACGACCGCATGTTTCAACCCTTTTACTATCAGAAAGGAGTGTTTAACTTCTCACATAACTTTTCCGAAAATAGTTTATTCTGGATTCATGTCACACGCAAGAAAACGAGATGAGTGCTACAGCAGAGAAAACGATTGAACTAGTTTTTGATGGAGAGCTTCCAGCTCCCGGGGCGGCATTTCTTTTGTGCAATTAATTCCATCAGTTCTTCTGCCCCGGAGCGATTTCTCGCATGAGTTTGAAGGATGAGATGTGTTTAATGAAAGATTTGAGGGATTTCATCATATTGAGAGGTGAAAATGTTTTTCTGGGTTAAAGTAACTTTCGTAATCGATAATACATGATAAAGAAAAATAATGTCAACGCTTCTACTAGAAAATATTAAGTGCATAGAAAATATTTTCTATGCCCATTTTAACCACTTACGACTCCTCATATTAATTATTTTCTTTACATGATCTGGAAAAAGAGTTTAATATTTTTACCTTCTCCTATACGAAGTATAGAGAAAATATTATAATCCTCAAAAAAATTAAAACTCAAGATTTTGACGAATTTTCGCGTTTTAGACCACCTTGAGTTAGAAAAATATATCTTTGGAAAATTATTGTCTGTGACAAAGATAACTCAGAAACGCTTTGAGCTAGAAGGGAAAAAAATTGATACACGGTCTTTATACCGAATTTGCAGATTTCAGTCAAATTTTAAGCAAAGTCATTCAGAAGAAGTCTGTCTGTCCGGCTGTGCGAATATAAGCTAACACTATAACTACGAAACGAATTTAGCAAGAAAACAAAATTCAATACACATATTTAACATCTATAGTGTAAATACCTTAAAAATTTTGAGCCAAATCCAACAAAGGGTTGATCGTCTGTTGGTCTGTACTTTCAGAAATATGTAAACGCAATGACTTAAATATATTAAATTTGTTATTGGGTTTTGTGTATGCAATTGTAGTTCTATGTCAAACTTTTGTTTCAATCGTTTGGAAAATACGCATCTAACACACGAATTCTATTTTCGAATATTTTTAACCGCATGCCAAGGATAATTCACTAGAATACTCGCCAAGCATCACACGATAGATTCAATAAAAATGCCAAATTCAAAAATTAATATTTCGTAACTATTGCTTACTAATACCATGCAAGGCGTTCTCTGGGATAACACCTTTATTAGAGTGTATATGAGAAAGTTTTAGAGAAACCACTCTCACTGGTTTTATCAATTTTTGTTAAGATATATATATATTTGTTATTGACCTAATCTTTGCATTTCCTACTTATTGATTCATTTTCTGTCTTCTTTATTCGTTGTACTTTTTTTTTTTTCAATTTCGGTGTTCGTTTAAGTTTGAATGTGAGAAAATAACGAAATAAGATTTAAAAAACGAAGAATAAACCTTTAAAATAATTTCAGAAGGTGTTGCAGCTCTGAAATTGTAATGGACGAACTGCCACTTTGTCCTATTCAATTACACTTCCAGATTCTGGAAGTAGATTGGGAGCGAGTTTTCTAGACGCTTCTTGAAATCATTTAGAATTGTTTCTGTAAATGGAACGATTCATCTAGCAAGTATTCTCCATGATAACAAAGAATCAATTCAGGAGTCATTCATTCTTTTCCTAAGCGCGAGGTTTAATAAAAATCCATTCTCCTCGAAGACCCCCTCTACCCAATCTTCATCAAATGAAAAGGGTGGGCATATTGAGAAACATTTCAACCTCCTTACCGATAACTTTTTGACAGCCGAAACATCATGTCGAGCTCTGTCCTGTCGCTTCCAGTTTACTGGGGCGCGACTCAAAACGAGAGGCGTTAATTGGCGCTGCGCCCCATTAGGGCTCTGCCCTAGAGGCCCCGTCGAAAGGTATGTCGTAGTTACAATCGGGTTGGAGATGCTCCCTTAATAGAATTTGTAGGGTCTTCGGGTTTTAATGGGCATAAAAGCGGAGAGCTTTGTCTGTTTGGGAAGGTATTAGGCATGTTTGTGGAATAAGAGGTTGGTTTAGATTTGTACAACACAAAGATGGCCTCTCTCGATTAATACATATTTTAGGGAATAGCGATCTGTAACCATTGCTGTTGTGGTTTCCTATTTTACAAAATTTGACAATGAAGACAAAGAGACAATGAAAGACAACGAGGGACAATGTTCCGCTTGGATTTAGTTTTGTTAACGAGACATTAATATAAGTACATTTAACTAAGAGTAAATAAAAATAGATAATTTAGGAACGTAAAGATAAGACTTCTTTATGTATATACTATGTAAAGATAAGAAGAAAGAGGTATGTGGAAGTCCTTTATAGGTCATACAAAGTATAAGTTGTGATTTTATGACTTAGCAGTATGATGAAAACTTATATTCATATTCCTATCGAATAAAATAGAGTTTCCTTTTAATATGGGAAACTCATAAAGAGATTCAAAGACTCATTTCTTCTAAAAAATTTCATTAGAAACTCAAAATCGTGGAAATTAAAGCAATGAAAATTCCCTTTGAAATTTTTTCGCAGTTTTGGGAGCTGAAATGGTGATACAAAAAGAAAAAGAAATAGTTATGCGTATCGCAAAATCTGAAAAAGAAATTAAGTTAATAAAATAAATAACAAATAAATCATAGTGACTAAAGATTTTCAAAATTATTTGAATCTATTAAGATTGTTCATTAATGGTTATTATCTCTAAACATAGTTGACTTAAGTTTGTAAACTGCGTGTTATCTATCGTGCATTGGAGTCAATGTAATGTCATAACAAATATAACTAAACATGTCATCTGACATCTAACTATATATTTCCTTACTGCATGATATGAAGTCACTTCAACATTTCTTAAGAAAGATGAAAAATTGAGTCTAATACTGAATTAGCTCTTCTTTATGATGAATTTTATGATTCCCTCTTTAGCATGAATTTCCATTAAATCTATTGCATCGAATCAATTTTTGATTGTTTCTGTTTTGGCATTTTTAAGTAATGTGAATTCATAGATGAAGTAATTAATTATTTTATAAAAATAATTCTTTTAATAATGAAAGAAATCAATGCTAATTCAAAATTCTTATTCATTTCTTCCATATAAACAGAATTAACTAGCGGGAGTAGTCTCCTGAAAATTTTCTCTGTTATTCTCTAATAAATGCAGTTGCGTATTATTAACTACTAGCTGCCTTTTACGACTAGTTAGTTATATTTAATTTCAATTCAATCGATTGCATAAAATTTCACGTCCCTGATCAATCAAGCTGTCGTCCTGTAAATTACAAAAACATTAAACAGAATCCTTCTTTAACCTTCAGCAGTTGAAAAAAATAACGCGATCAGATATGTGATGAAGCAACAAAACTGATTTAGATTCCATTCACAAAAAATGAAAAAAAAATTGGTGCGAAATATACTTAAAAAATTAAGTTAAAAATGTAATTAAATCTAGACTAAACACTTTTACCACGACTAAATTGGCATCACTGAAAAGCTAATTGTTTAGATTTTAAAGCGGTTCAAAAATAATTTTTGAACGGATATATTTTCAGAAGAATCGCGAAGAAAAAGATAAAAAACTTATTTTAAAAGAATTAAAATCGCAATTAAATTTTTAAAAAAAGCGCTACCCCATTCTTCAAAATATATCTGGAACAAATTTGATATTTCTAGGTCAAATGGTCCAGCCTGTCAGCCTGTAAAGCGTTAACACACACACACACACACACACACACACACACACACACACACACACA
>JAPMOR010054877.1:202269-287053 GCA_026543865.1 Argiope aurantia | reverse complement strand
CACACACACACACACACACACACACACACACACACACACACACACACCTTCATCTTTATTATAAGTAAAGCTCTGTTATTGGCGAACATTAGTTACGAAAGAGAGGATAGACAACAGCAGGCAATAACTGGCGATTAGTCGGTGGGATGTCATTAATACACAGTGTCAAAATACTGAATGTGTATTTTGGAATGCCGGAGAAAAGTTGGCATCTTTTCTCCAACCGTTTAAAATTAAAATTTGGCATAGAACTACAATTGTAATCTCAAAATCATATACCAAATTTCATATACTAAAGCTATTGCGTTTCTGAATTACCATATTTACATCCTTTGGAAAGTACAATTTTAACAGACCATCAACCTTTGACGGATCTGGTTTCAAATCTGATGTATATCTACACATTAATATTAAACCTGTATACCAAATTTCATCTATATAGTTCTCTTCATTTTGTAGTTATCGTGTAGTTTAGTTTAACTTACGCGTGGACGGACAAATAAACAGACTACATCTGGAAGGAGTTTACTTAAACTTTGATAGAAATTTTCTAATTTGGAGTAAAGACCATATGTCAAATTTCAAACTTCTAGAACAATTTTTTTTGGTGTTATCTTCCTCACAAACAGACAGACAGACAGACAAATGTATTTTTAGGATTCAGATAGGTCTTCATTCTTTCTCATACCTCACATAAGAAAAAATTAAAAAGCAACATATTAAATTCTCTATTTATTAAAAATACGTAGGATTATTTTCTGTTGATATATGCCGTTTCGTGATTCTTCTGGGAACATAGTAATGAATTTGATTAAAGAGTCTGTAATTTCAGAATTTTCTCTTTTTCTGTTTGGTTGGATTTTATTTAAAATTTCAACGATAGCATAAAAACTAGATGCAATCAATGATCCCGAAAAAAATTGGACTGTTGAGGAACATCATTTCATTTTTAATAAAGATTTATTCCCTACAGCTGAAAAAATTCTAAACTTTGCTTTTCGTGATATGTTCAGCAAATAAAGCAAAGAAAATTAAAGCAATCCGTAAAAATCCTTGAAAAATAGTTCTTAACTTACCCAAATTCTGTGCAGGTTCTTCTAAATTTTCCTATACCTAAAACAGAAAAAAAACTATTAAAGAAAGACAGAATTAATTCTTTAAAGTGATTTTTAAATATTCATGTAAATGAACATTGGTAACGTTACGGCAAAAAAGAGCAATAATTAGGAGACGTAAATTATTTCTAAAAATAGAAAAAGGAGTAACCACAAAGCTGACACAGTTTCAAATATATAAAAGTAGTAAAATACCAATCACTCTTTTAACGAAAAAGAAAATGTAGCAATGCCTCTTTCAAAGAACTGCTCAATAATGATGTACTTGAAGTATATAGTACATCGTCTATTGGTTTAAATTATGTAAGTTACAAATTTAAGTCATATGATATAATAAATAAGTTTACTCCTTCACGAACTTTAACTATCGTTTTAACATATTAATATTTTTATAATAAACAAATGACAATAATTCGGTTATTTTTCCTTTTCAAATAATTCATCAACAACTAATGATAGCTATAAAAATTAAAATTTTACTGCAATACCTTCATGCATTATACATAGTCTTTCCTCTTATCACAAAACATCTCTGCTAAATAGTAAAAGGGATGATATAGTAATAGTAAAAGTGATTCTCTGTATGTATATCGCTACTTGTCTATTCTTTTTGTCAGTATATTTTAATGATGCTAACAAACTGTTGGAAACAAAATGTTTCGCAACGTTTTAATGCTTTTCCGGCTTTATTAGAGAAGTTCATTAAATCAATGAACAAAACAGGTAAAAGATTACTAGTAAAATACGGGTTTAATATCGTAATTTGAAGTTTAAAATACTTCTTTAAGATATGTGATTACATTCGGGGTGATTTTTTTTTTTTAAAAATATCCGTAAATAGTTATATTTTTAAATATTTGCAGAAACAAGAAATTGATGAAATTCATTCTTTAAATATTGGAATTCGAGTGATAAATAACACGAAATTTTTAAATACTTTCATATTGTGAAGAGCTAAAACACTATAAAATATTTTTAAATCAATTGATTACTTATTCTATAATTCAGGAAAAGAACACATTGAAAAATTGTAATACCAAATTTAATAAAATATATATATATATACATTACATTTTAGTTTATGAGTTTTTCGCAATTAAATTCTATCAAAGATTAAAATTTGAGAAAATAGCATCTTAAGATGTAAAATAGAATTAAAATGTGTGTAAATGAAAATATAAATATCTGCGTAACTTCCCCTAAAAAATAGACTTAGAAACAAAATTCTAATAGTTTTATAAAGAAACCTGCTCAAACATTTAGAATTTTAAATTTAAAAAAATCAAAATTTTGAGAAAAAAATCGATTTTTCAATGTTGTCATCTATTTTAAAAGAATAATGAATATCAAATTAAATGTAGAATATTGAAGCGAAATTAAACACGGTTAGTATTCATGGCAAGTATGCTAATCGCCGATGATGGAAAGTAAAAATAATAATAATGAATTGTAATTCTGTTGTTGGATATGCTTCTATATTTTAGATCATTTTATTATAAGAATTGGAAATTTAACTGCCTTAATCTATATCTATACTTATAATAAAGCTCAATGTGTGTGTGTGTGTGTGTGTGCGTGTTGGCGCTCTACAGGCCAGATCATTCAACCAACAGCTACCAAATTTGGCACGTGTATACCTTGGAGGCCGGAAATGTGCACCTGGGGGTTATTTTTTCGAATTTTTCATTAGAATTTTATTTATTAAAAAATTAAGCAAAATTTTGGCGTGTTTCTACTTTAACTTCCGAAAATATTACCGCACAAAAAAGATTTTTACATCACGTTAAAGATCAAACATTTATCTTTTAAATGATACCAATATTTTAACCTTAAAATTAAGTTTCTATTTTTAATTAATTTTTAAATAAATATTTTAACTATATTTTTCAAGAATATTTTTCGTACAAAATAAAAAAAAAAAAATTTAAGCTGCACAAGCACGTTTCGCATTCATGCGAAAAAAATAGCTTTTTTCAAGTGTTGCCATCACATTGATTAAAGCTCCAATTAAAAATAAATTAAATGATTTTGGAAATGAAATCTGCAAAAATATAATTTTCGGCACGTGTTTGTAGGAAATGAAACAAATATGAAATATTATTTTTTCTAAAAAATAAATTCAAGAAAAATTATTTTATGATCTTTTACACTCTCTATATTATTAATCTAATAAATAAGTTTTATTTTAAGGCAAGTTTTGTTTAATATGAACAGGATATCCATTCAAATCAGGGCCACACAGCTAATTTGTAAACCTTTAGTAATAGACACAGATCTGCTAAAATGGTCTAAATGGAAAATGATTATATTTTGTTTAATTTGATTCAATAAATGCTCTAATAAATAAAGAATTTTTGATTTTACATAAAGCTTCTGCTGTGGAAATCACGATGAACAAAATGTTCTTGAAACACTAATATTTTAAATAAAAAGAGTTAATTTCCAATCAACTAAATTAATCACTTAAGCTGACTGATTTATGAAAATTTGAATATCACTATTCAATAAAAAAAAGATAATTTTAGATTTTCCGTCGATCGTTTCAAAGAAAATACGCCAATCGGCGCGCAGGTTTCTCAAGATTAATTGGCCTAAGATTATGAAAATGTTGAGTTTTTCTAAATTTTTAACATTCAAAACTTCATAAATCAGTCTTAGTTGATCGTGGAAAATAGAAATTTCATTTACTTAAAATTTGGTGTGTCCAGAATATTTCTCAGAATATGATACCTTACTGCATTAAATTTAGACTTCATAATTTTTGAAATATATTTATAGGTCGGAACAAAATATTATTATTGATTTCATTTCAATCCTTTTGAAAGCAAAATTAAAAACTGAATTTTACGCTAAATCTGAGAAATTTTTGTTGAATTATTCTTTGAAATATTGCATAAATTATGAAAAATATTTTGTAGTTCACATAAGACTTAAATATCGAGTGATTCTGTTTGCAGTACTCACATTCAATAATAATAATAATAATAAATAAATAACAATAAAAATGATAAATAAAATAA
Source organism: Argiope aurantia (assembly GCA_026543865.1). NCBI lineage: Eukaryota > Metazoa > Arthropoda > Arachnida > Araneae > Araneidae > Argiope > Argiope aurantia. Next base: position 282,918 of record JAPMOR010054877.1, on the reverse strand, counting down.
AACGCTTGGTTTCATTAAAAATATCTTTACATTAATTGCAATTTCAGCATTTCCACTTTAAATTAAAGTTGAAGTTTTACCGGAAATGACAACAAATTAGGAAAATATATATAGTAAATTAAACGAAACGATCTAAACAACAGCATAAGTTTGGTATGACTATCGAAATTTGAAGATTAAAAATGTTTTGTTTGAGAAGATATTAAGAGACAAGTTATTTGAAATATTTAATTGAAAATTGTAGCGAGCAGTAATACTGGCTAACCGGCTGTTCGCCAAAGGCGGCAAGTCTCTTAAAAAATTCTTAATAGGGTTTCTTCCCCTCGAAATTAACATAGAAATTGTTCTCATTTTAATTTTGTTTTGCACAAAAATGGTATGCTCGACTTTAATGAAGTTTATTTTTGGATTCTAATAATATCATTGCGAATCGCATTTAGATACTTTAAACTTTTTTCCATTTACGGCTTTAAGTGACACATTATCGAATATTAGCGATATAATTAAAAAAATTCTATTGAAATAATTAGAAATGTGACAAATCGAAGATAAAATAACATAGACTAGAATGACAGAATAAAGAAGTCTCCCAATTATATTGGAAGAAGAATCAACAGTAGTACTCAAAAGTTAAGTCCTAAAGATTCTAAAGAACTGGAACAGTCCTCTATAGATACATAAGAAAAATATTTATTAAAAAAATAAAGGAAAACACGACAATAATAATTAATACATATAAAAATACATACAATATGACACTGCATGCGCTTTGTATGAGATGGGTTTTTTTATCTGAAATATTTTATTCATTTTTAAGACTTAAATTTGAAGCTAAATATACTGTTAATTACAACATTTCATTTTGAATTTCTTACCCTACTCATCATTTTCACTTTTAAAGCATCTATTGAAGATTTTAAAATAATATCGTAACGTCAGTTTTGTGCTATGATTTCAAACTAATCTGAGTAAGCTCCAGCTTCATTTACCAGAAACGCATTATTGGGCGTCCGTTTAACATAAACACGAATCAATGATCATGAGTATCGGATGTTCATTACAAGGCATTGCCAGCTTCACATTCTGAAAACAATACGAGAGGGAATCGAGCAATTTTTCTCTGAAAAGCAAAGGATAACATGAAAAGCGCCATTGATTGGTCTTTTAAAGAGAAAAAGAGATACCTAATTGGTCGATGAAGTGTCGGGATCCACCCAGGCTATGATTGAAAAACGTTTTGGCGTGGATTTTCCAATTAGGAAAACCATGTTAGAAAGGCAAAAGCATAGGCACGCAAAAGGAGATTATGTTTATGACAGAATGGGAAGCTAGTTCGCTTTCTTGGCAGGAGCCTTCCATGTTAAGAAGCCACTTTTACAATCATTGGCGAAAGCGTGCTACATTTTCTTACGATGCAGACTTATTAGCTTTCCTGCCATGCTCTTGACCATGTCATGAAGGAAAATCATTCCCATTCCCCCCCCCCTAAGTTATTATCATTATTATTATTATTATTTACGATTATTGGGGAAAGAGTAAACACATCATGAAAGTCTCCCATTTTGATAAGCATTGCCGTTATTTAAATACTTCTCAACAGATCTATGAAAAGATCTGATTCCTACACTTATGATTCCGTTTATGACCTCGTATTAGCGCATTTTCCAGGGCTTCCATATTTATTTTTAACTTTGTAGCAGATGTAAAATGATATGTGTAATATTAAAAACTATGGTACTGTATTTTCAGCAAAGAAATTTTTGTGTATTCAATCGTGCAAGTATTCAAAATTATTATTGAATAATGGGAAAATACATCAATCTCCATTGTTAAAAAAAGTTAAGATTATCAAAAATTTCCATATTCAAAAGTATTTATATATTATTGTTATAAAATATTTACATTAGTTTTCCATACTTATTCTCTTATTTAATTTTTTTAAATTATCAAATTCCTTATAAATTCCTTAATTCCTTCTCCTCCTCCTTCCTCATCTTTTGCTATAAAAGAAATGAAGAAAAATGAATTAATCACATCCTGGTGTTACTTCTTAAACGAGTAACAATTCAGAGCAGATGCTGTTGCATCTTAAGAGGTTCTAGATGCTTCGATATCTGAGGCAGAAACTATTATAGCAATGGAGATCTTCTGGCTTGAAATCCAATTCCTAATTCCTATATCTGGCATGAAAGCCGACAACCGTAATTTATCTATGCATCTGAAAGAATTATATGGATTACTTAGGAGAGATATATAGATGAAATTTTACAGCCGTGATTCCAATTTTTCTAGAACTTAGTTTATTTGCCGTTCATTTTTATGGATGAGAATGTTTATCAATTACAAAAGAATTTCTTGACTGATAATTTTCATGAACCTGGAGAATGATGGATTCCCTGACTAATTTTCTGACTTAAAAGCTTTTGAAAAACTCCATTATAAAAGTTAATATAATTCTTCCTTTTTTTTAAAAAAATCTTTTAGAAATTGAAAATTGTTTTACTGTCGAAGGGAAAATTGATTTGTTGCAGACTTCCATAGGAACTTCTCAGCTCTTTCATTTCCAGAATAGTACGGCCTTACTTATGCTGTATGATTTTGATAGTAAAGCATCCCCATATTAGAATCGTTTCACACCTGGTTTTGAACTTGAGTATGGATACTCCTGCTCTAAGGAGTCCGATCAAAAATTATGAATACACACGCGGCAGCTTTATGGCATATTTTTTTCTCTTCTATAATTATATCCGGAAGAAAGAAATTCATCTATCTGCATCAAGTTTCATAATTTTGGAGATTAATGTAATTTACACTCATTTAGTAGTCTGAAGTGCATTTAGGCCAGTATATGAGGGGATTTCGGACACCGAAATTAGTTTTATAATAGTAATTTTAATAATGATTTTCCATTGACTAATTTTCAATTATCAAGTGCAACCATGATGTTTTAAGTAAGAGCAGATCTTTTTTGTCCAAATAGTTTACTTTTTTTTTCAATAATCAATTTTCTAAAAAGTTTATTTGTGTGATATTAAGTCATATTATGGGAAATTCCGAGAAGTGAGTGAGGGTATACTATCCATTTGGCTTTGGTATCGAATTTTTTCGAATTAGTAATAAAAACAGTGTATCTTACAAACTCAAAACCATAAATATAAATATTAATACGATTTTATCTAAAATTCGCATATTTTATTAAAATAACAAACATTATTGAATGAATTTCAAACTTCAAAGGTAAAGTTCGCATAGTTTTTTTTCTCTCACAGCAATTTTTATGAATTCCATCAGAGCAAATTCAATAGTTAAATTCCTTACCGTCTTTGTAAGTTTAAAAAAGATTACTGTAGCAAAGGCACACATCATTTTGGCGTTATATATACTTCCCAGGATTCTAAGACGCAGGATTGTTTCATCTGTTTTTGTTCTAGGACTTTCACATAATTGTTAATAGGTTTCGTCCACACTGTAAATGTGTTTTTCGATTAATTTGCACTTTTCAAAAGCTAAAGTAAATTACATTTCTAAAGCAATTTATAATTTCGTCTTAATTAAAATCATCGATACTATTTATGTTTCTTGATTATCTCCTTTTTTTAGGATATGGCCATAATGCTTTAAGAAATAGCGTCAACCAATCCAAACTGGCTAGTTTTGGCTATTTACTGAAATCATTCTGAATTGGTTTGATTTAGCAAATTTCTACAAGTTTCAAGCCCCTACAAAATACCTTCAGAACGTATTCAGCGAGTTCTTATTTCTGAGAGAAACCGACATCCTTCCAAAGCGATTTTCTGAAAGATTAGATTATAGAAATAAGAACTAGTATAATAGATCCAGGGATTCTAAATATCGCTTTACTTCTCCTATCTTTCAGTCTCCTCTAAAATAGCTTTAATAGCTGCATTTAGTTAAGCCTATCTCCAAGATTCCTTTAAAAAAACGCCGTGCAAAATTTCGAGGCACATATTAAAATTTATAAATATCCATTAGGCATTTTCAAATATCGCAAACGTGCACTAGTTGCTATGTTGTACTGAATAAACCTACTCAGAATTTATTTATTCAGAAGATTTCATATGATTAAACATGAATAAAATGGTCTATTCTATTTTAAAATACCAGACTGACAATATTTGCAGATGGACATTTTTATTAATATTTTCAAAAGAAGGCTTGTCTTAAAAATCGCAGGTTAAAAATTTCAAGAAAATAGTCAATTTTTTTCACTGATTAAGAATTTCGAACAATAGTGAGAAATGAAAATGTGCATGTGCGTTTCGGGAGAGAGGTGATGCCTAATTTAATCCTGGTCCATCCACGAAACAAAGCCATCTTCCGCGCTTTAAATTACCGAAAAAAGTTGTGGGCTATATTGGCTACGATATTATTCCGTTCACCCTACAGAAATAAATTTTATTTTCCAAAATTGATTCATCGATTAAAATTAATCGAATTAAAATAACAATTTTTATTGATTAATAAGTTAATAATTATTTATGGATTAAAATAGAAGATTGTGGAATTATGTATAAAGTATAAAGACTTGAATACAAAGTATTCGTTTAGTTAGTTAATAATGAAATATTATCCTTTCATACATAACTAATTTCAGAGTCATATTTTGGGGCATTTAATAAAGGTGAAATTGCACACAAAAGTAATAGTTTATTGATTTTTAGAAGCTAAAATACGATTTTTTACTAGTTAACAACATCTAAACCTAACGTTTATAAAAATCTACCCATGAAGCCAGTTTCGATGATAAATAGGTCCATTGGGGGCAATAAAACATCTGTCTCACTCAACTTTGAACTACAATTTCGAGCTCCCTTCGCTTTCTCTCTCGAATTTTCGAACGGAAAATGTCATCTGCAGATAGGAGATTTTAACTCTGCCAAACGATTCCCTAGTACTCAAACAGATGGTTAAAGTCTGTTGAATTAATTTATTCCATATTCACAGTTTTAAACAACTGAAAGTCGACAAATTCCATATGAAGTGTATAAATATGATTGCCAGATATTTTTGTTGTTGTTGTTTTGCAAGCAATTAAGAAAATCGTTTGAAAATAAAATGTATTGCTTATAAATCGTGTACAAAAACTATCGACGCTATGTGGAGGTAAAAATTTATAATTCCGGAAATTTGCAGATCCGTACAAAATGTTCTTTAGAATGTATTATTAGAATAAGAAATTAAATTTGAATCGAAAGCTAAAATATTTAAAGCTAAAATAATAGAGGAAAAATTGATCTTGATGCTTAAGCTATTAAAACCCTGTTTCGATGAATTGAACATTCAAAATCAATTTGAAAATCCTACTCTCTCCCTTTTTACAAGAAAATGACATATTTAGCATATAAAAGCACCTAAATTTTATTGAGATTACCAATATTTGGAATGGTTTGAATCCATCGATCGCATTCAAAATCGATTTTAAAAAGAATATGTCGCGATTCCTAATTTATGAGGGGAAGAAATAGTATAAGTAAAATACTGATCAATAATATATTTTTATATGTAAAATGTCAGTTTTTTTGTTAGCACAAAAGGCAACATAAAAATTATATTAATAAGCTAAGAGTGAAGATGCTGAGTGGTTGTTAAACTATTCGTAAGTAATTCTATTATTGATATCAATTTTGTTGCCGTAATGTTCTTTAATAAAGTATGCAATTCTTTTGATTCAGAATCAATAAATTTACTGATATTGTGATATTTTTTTTATATTTCTCAATAGTTTTAAGAATGATTTTATAGTGAAAATCAGAGAACTAGAAATAACATGAAGAATAAGATGAATTCTTACCTTGACTACCAAAAAAAAAAACTTTTACAAAGAACAATTGATTTTAATGCTGTAAAATTTTTACTATCAAACAGTTCTGTTCTTATACTTATTTTATTTATTTATTTATTTTAGTCCAACAGATAGCTCAACTAATGCAGAAATAGTGATTTTTCATTCGCTTGTTATCAAAATGGCGCCTACGAAGAAAAATTTCAATGTGTTCTTTAATTCCATGAATTTAAACTAGCCGTTATTGTTTTGTATCACTTTTGAAACTACGTACAGAACAGAATGTTTTCAACGTCAGTTGAAAATACTGATACACTCACAGACCATATATACTGTGTAATATGATAGCCGAAATGTTGAACAACACTTGGTGAAAATCAAAATACCTCCTTGATATTCTTCTAGCTACTACGTATGCTCATATTGAAATTTACAGACGTAAGTGATTTCATCAAAAATTTTATCTTCTTTACAATATATCGAAAAAACGATATGCCAATTTTAATAATTTCTTTTACAATAATTTTTTATAATAGGTGGAAAACTTTTTATGTAAATCCGCCGTAATTCATTTATTTTAATTTATAAATAAATGAAATACGCGCACTGCGTTTGAAACTATTCACTTACAATTAAGAGTTTATAGAATCTGACTGGAAAACATAGATATAATACCGTTAGTGCAAGTTTTATACAAATATTTAAACGCTACCTGTACTCTGAATTGGTTTCGTTATGTAGGAATTTATACTACATGCAGTAACAATCTAAACCTTTTACTAATTTGTTATTATTATTTTAAATTAATATTACTTAAATTTAGAATTTTATAAAATTGCTTTTATCTTATTTTTATAATACTTTTCTTTTTTTAAGTTGTTGCAATTTGCGTTTTAAGTTAATTTACGGTTCTGCTAAATTCTATTAAAAAGTTCTTTTATCGGATTTTTTCTGAAATTCCCATTTTTCAAAACTATCATGTGAAAAATTTAATACATATTTCTTTTAAATAAAATTTAGCATACTGATTAATGAGATCCTATTATTGAATTAAATCTTGAATACTGTTCTTTCTATCTAAATTCGTTTTATTTATTAGGTATTTAATATCGGGCTATAAATAGTACACTTTTAAAGTTCACTGTAGCTGCTTGAGCAAATTGTACTTTTTAGAACTTTTTTAATGCGAACTTTTTTTATCTATATGAATTTGCAACTGAAATATATTGCATATTTCAAATTTCAAAAAAAAAAATCAAATATTTTTCTTTTCTTAAAGCTACTTTACACAATTTTTTTAAAAAGAAAGAAAAAAAAAACTCCGAATGCACCTATATTCTAAATATCAAATAGTATAAAAAGCTGTCTAAATGCAATTCGCATTCCATGACCAACACTTTAAACTACCTTATACAACAGAAAAGTTGACTCCGATCTAAAGCATCGCATTCTCTATTCGATTTAAGAGATTACACTTATGTAACCACCGAACTTTCAATGTTATTTTTTGTCTGAATAAAAAGTCACTGTCTCTTAAAAGATTCGGTCCACTATAACGTTCCATTCTTTTTTTCAACTTTTAACTGCTACGATTCATTGCTTGTGTCAAAGAGCAAAACAATAAAAAAAAATGAAAGGAGATGGTACCCCTAAACAAGGAAAGACGTTCAGAAAAACAGAACAAAAAACGAAAATAGAAGTCATTCTTTGAAAAAGGAATTGTTGCCGATGCTGTAGAGATGAAAGCAGAACAATTACTGGCCGTTACGCGAAAATTGTTATCACCGGCAGCGGCAACAGCGGGTAAACGTTACGCTCATTGGTGCAAAGATGCGCATCCCAGAATTCCTATTGTCTTGTTCGGTTTTTATCGGTTGCTAGGAGACGGAGGAATCGTACATCATAGAAGTTCCTTTGTGCTGGCTGGCAACGGTGGAATTAAAAATCTTAACGGAAGTCGGGCATTCAGTCATTGTTCCGCGACAAATTATGAAGAGAGGGTTTAAAAATAAAGCCTTTACACTGATTTGGTTTGCATTCCCTATTGGTTCCAACTAGACAAACAATTATTTGGACTGACTGTAGATAAGAATTTCAATAAATACTGATGTCAAATATGAAAACAATGATCATAATTTTCAACAGATTATTGTAGGAAAAGTAAAAAGAATATAAGAATTTAGTAATTGATGAGCTTAAGTCAATGGGTTTATTTCATGCAATGATAACCATCTAGCTTAACTTTCTACCGAACAAATAGCATTGTGTTCAGAATTTGAGCGACAAAGATTTTTCCCACTTTCGTTTTATAAATATATGAACGAAAGAAAGATGTTACTGTTTAAAGTAAATTCTTTGTAAATTTAAATTTTTATTTATTCTAATTCCTTGTATATTTAAATTCTTATCTATGCTAATTCCTTGTCTATTTAAATTCTTATTTATGCTAATTCCTTGTCTATTTAAATTAATATTCATTTCATAATTTTCATTAACATCATAAGTGATAAAGAAATGTGAAAAGAATCTACATAAATAAGAATACTGTTATCAGAAAACTTTTTTAGTTGTGAAAATAAGAAGAACTATGGGAATTAATATTTCTAGCTATCAATTTTAAATTATGCAAGTCCTTCATGAACCTGATGCAATTTGCATCTGTACTCATGCGTATCAAATTAATCATGAGATAATCACTAATTCAGTTATTACACAGAAATCATTTAAAAATGAAAATGACTTAATTTCTACATTATCACAGTTCTTTTTATTAATTTCTGTTAATAAACTAAGTAATAGCAAATGATAGTAATAAACCATCTAGTATGTTCCCCCTTCAATTTTTATTTATTTATTTAACATAGTTAAACAATACGAAGGGTTTGGTATTTAGAATCGCAGTATCGCAATAATAATCAAATTTGGCTTCTTTATTTTGAGATTCTTTCCGATGACTAATTGCATCCAAAATTTGGTTTAAATTTTCATCGGAAGATCAAATTTGGTCAAAATTTCATTCGCATTGTTTGCTGTATTTTCAAATCATCGTATTTATGTTTACACGGACAAAATGAGTAGATAATAGACCCTTTAAGAGATATTTTTAATTTGACAAAAATGTATAATTTCGATCTACAAATAATATATTAACTCCTTAATATGTTGCATTTTTTTCGTTCATATAAGTATGAATAAATAGATAAATAATAGATTTTGGACCAAAATTTGATACAAAATAACAATGCTAGTAAAAAAGACTTTTACAAATTTTATTTATCAGTTGTTGCACTTTTAAGAAATGTCATTTAGTTGGCTAATTTATTGAGATGCACACGGAGGGTGAGATAGTTACATTTATTTTAAATTTTGTCAAAAATTTGGCAGAAATCCACAACTTTCAGTTTTGATTGGCTGAAGGAATATAGGTTTATGCAGTAAATAAAGAATGTTTAATATAAAAAACACTGACAATAAGTTACCAGATTGGTCACGAATTACTCAAATAGCTACACTTTGATCTATTATAAGAATGAAATATGTTGTGTGCAATGATTAGATAACTAGAAGGTATTATGTGGGAACAAGTTGGTTTGTTATTTCTAGAAGTAACCAGCGGTGATTCAGCACATCTGACCGAAAAGTATTTTGTCTTTTGTTAAAATAGAGTAAATAATTTATCTTTTAAATAAAATAGTAGACAAATATGGAACTTGAATTATAGTGTTTGATTAATTTTAAACAATTAGTCAAAACGTTAATGAAATAGGCTTATTCATTTTATTTTATTTTTTGTCCCAAATGTAAGAAGAAGAATAAGACAGATAAACGAAATTCACATGTAATTCAGCTAGCAAAGAATAAAACTACAATGCCTTGATTTTTGGAAATCAAATACTAAAGGAGTGGAATGAAGAAGGAAAAATGATTTCAATGACAAGTAGGACATTAGCAAAGATTCTTTCACGGAATTTTCAGCCTTGTTAGCAGAATGTCTTCGCACACCCACCAAATTTAAGCTGGTAACTCTGTACATCCCACTGAAGTAAAATAGAAATAGAAAGGAAATCACATCATTCAACTGTTCGGGACATCAGTGTGGAAAGAACAATTCCTCTCTCTCCACAGGAAAGGGGTGGAAAGAATGAGAGTCTAAGTGACCACCATGACACCGATTCGCGCTTAGAGGCCAAAAGACCTTTCCTAAAGGTGTCTTCATTTGTCTTTTGTGGAAACTTTTTCTGAGATGATCTTTCTTTCCCGGCATGGTAAACACAGAACGGTAAGTAGGAATACTCTTTATTCCTCCCCCTTAAGCATTTTTTTTTCTTTATTTTTATTTGAGACACGCAGAGAGAGAAATGGAGAGTCCGCACGCAAGCATAAACTTTTTAGGCTTTTTCAAGAAACAAGGGAAAGTTGCAAGTAGATTCTTTAGCTAAAAATGGTGAAACCAAATTGTGTCATATGGGCAATATTGTTTCTCGTATACTTTTATAGAGCTTTCTACATTCTTTTATATTTTCAAGAGGAAGGAAAAATATAGAATATCATATTAAATTAAAATTCATTAATAAACATTGTTTTATTTGTTCTTTATTACTACTTCATTTTATTAATTATTCATCAATTTTTGAATCACTGCAGGATATTTAGGGCCAAAATAAAATTATAAAATATAGATAGTTAAAACTTTTATAAAGCTGCAAAAAATGAATAATTCTATAGCCTATCCTTCTAACCGCGCCCAATGTCAATGCTCACATCGTTAAGTTTTCTTTTTAAAAGTTATTGTCTATACGCACCTAAAAATGATAAATCGAAAAGAAAAAAATGAGTCAATATATTCCTCTTGATAAAATGTTATATCTATAATAGAAAAAATTGTGCATGTCAATATATCTGCAATATACTTTGTATATAGACGTTATATTAGTACTGTGATTTTTTCTTGTTATAGAGATGGCATTTTAAAGCAACAAACATACATTAACTAATTTTTCTTTTTGATTTGGTCATTTTTAACTGTAAACTGACGATATAGAGAATAATTCTAATATATATATCTCTAAAAATTATTTACTTTTTTCATATAGAACAAAAAATTTGAAATACTTAGTTTGGTGGTGGCATAATATATTGTAGTAATTCTTAATGAAATCTATGAATGCACATATTTGATAGTGTCAAATTTAGTGAGACAGTTCAATATGGAATTAAGTCTTATAGGTTGAATAAAGACATGACGTAATACTACAATGTAAAAAAAAAATGCATATGATGTTAGATAGCCCACAAAGTTAGATTTTTCAAGCAATTAACACACCGTGTGAATTCATTTTATTATCTTCATTAATTTGATATAAAATCAGATTTTATATTGATGTTCCTATATTCCTTTTTAAAGAAATGTGAAAGGACAGTAAAAAAAAATTGTACTAATTAGACTAAATTTGAATACATGTTATATTTCTAAAGATTATATAAACTTTTATCGAACATTTTTAAAATAATTAAAAACCTTTAAATATTATGAAAATAAATTAAAAATAAATATTAAAAAATAAATAGTTCTTTCAATCGGAAATTGAATTTCGATTGCAAGAATTAATGAACTAGAGTTTTAAAAAATGTCATTATAGTTTGTGAATAATGAATTTAAAAAGCCCTATTGTCAGTTTACATTGTAATGTTAAAAGTAAAATAAATTTTATTGTAAACAGCATTTTAAAATTTAACGCCACATTTATTATGCATCCTATGTAACAACCGTGTAACACTAATCCTACAAAGTGAATTGACAGCATCTGCTGTCATCATAAGCTTTTTCATTATTAATTGCACGAAAATATACAGGATTATAAATGAAAAAAAAACCCGAAAAAACTTTCGTCCAAAAAGTCTTCTGTGAAGGATATGATAAAATGTCAAGTTACTTCAGATAAAAAGGAATGGATATGAGGAATCTCAGTTAGCAGTACGAACCAGCAGAAGTTTTTTGCCATTGCCAACTTTCTCGCATATCTCTTCACAATATGTTTTATGTTTTGTTGTATAAAAAAACCTAATAAATATGCCCTTTTTTAATTGATAAATGAACCCACAATTTTAATGGAAAAAAACGCTTATTAAATTAATCAATTTTTTTGATATCGTGCTTACAAGCAGGCAGACAGATATAATTCCAAACAAGCAGGAGTGGTGTTCTCAAAACGTCTTCATATATTCCTTTATAAAAGTTTTATCCTTTTTTACCCCTGTATAAAATTATGTACTTGTCATTTATTTCGTCAGAAGTAATTGTATAAGATATGGATCATTATCAAAGCATATTTAATGGTAGCACGAAATTGCGGTTAATTTGTTTCTCAGAAAATATTTATCTAATATAATAAGAGCTCTGCAGTTTTTGTTTGTGTATGGATCATTATTCAATTTTCTTTGAATAAGTATGAATCATAATTATTATACATATATATATATATAAACTATATATATATAAAAGTAAATAAACTATTTATCTACTGAAATAGAATGAATTCATATGGCGTCATTATCTCATGACTGATATAATAGTGCATATCATTTATAAATACGTAAAAAAATATTATACAACATGTAAAGCATTGATCTCATGTATATTATTTCAGATATTTTACAAATGTTATGAATTAAAAAAAAAGGAATGAACTCCACAAAACTTTTTCGCATATTTCTTTATAAAAAAGTTCTTCCCCTCAGACTGTATAAAAATTATGGACCTTGAGCAAAGCCATGAAAATGCGAGTGAAGATATTTTTATTTTTGGAATATTGAGCATGTATGCATTTCTGCTAACATATTTCGTCAGATTTAAACCAAAATTTGACATAAAATTATAATTTTAATAACACGATCACATATCAAATTACATTTATCTAAGTCGTTGCAGTTTTGCGTTATTGTCATTACATGTATGCAACTATACCGAGAGGCAGAGAGCCAGTTCTTTAAGGGAATTGATTCAAAATTTAATATGGATTTACACTTTTTGGGTTAATACTATGTATCAAATGCTTTGTTGTTTTCGAGTTCACTTGAACGCGAACAGGTAGACTAGCTAACTTCCTCTGTATGGATTTCATTCAAAATTTGAAAACAAATCAAATTTGGTTGTAAGAACACATACCGAATTTCATCCGTCTGATTTTAAACGTTTAGTCTCGAAATAAAATTTTGTGGCGATCAAAATACTTTCTCTTTCCATGCTTCATACAGGAGAAAATTAAAATCATTTTTTTTCGAACTCAGAAAGGCATAGATTCATCTTTTCATTCTAGATATTCTTTCCTAGATTTTCATCAGGCTTATCCTGTGTAATATGGTCAGCAACCAAACCCCTTTTTTCTTTTTGCCTCCATGCTTTGAATACCTTGTCAAGAATCTAGAAATCTTACGATTCGATTGGGTTTTTTTTCTCCTCTTCGTCATTTCTACAACGATTATACAAGTCCCTTCATATCATGTTATTTTTTTAAATTGCCAATACCCGAAATACTATTCTTTTCATTTTCATATTCCGGAAAACACCTGCATAATGTACCTTCTTTTTTTTTATTTTGGTCACCTAAGAGAGAGTAAGCATGAGATTCAATAACTTTGAATGATCAATATTCTAATAAGGATCATATAAAAATGTGTGTAAAATTAAACGAAACATCGCATAGTAATTAAACTAAGACCGTTGGATAGCTGTGCAAAAAATAAAATCTGAAATAAGAATTCTGGCTTTGAATCAAGGAAGGCGACATTTTAATCATAATTTCAAAAGTGACAAGAATAAAGAATCTGGTAAAAATAAAATTGCTTTAAATTTAAGGAATTTTGAAAAATTTATAAAAATCAAGGAAATAAACAAATGCGTTGGATGAGAATTGTACATTTGACCTTGAAATGGACCTCAGAATGGTATATACAAATTTCATATAGTTACAGTTCATCGCTTAGAAGAATGTGATAGCAAAACAAATAGGCACATGTATTTTTTGTCTTATATTATAGACAAAACTCTTTGGGATACCAGCTTATTCGCCAGGACTATTAACTATGTTTATTTTCAATTAAATCTTTTATACTTAATTTTGACATTCTTGATTGTTATAGATATTAGAGCCCTATTGTCTTAATAGCCTTATACTTGTTCTGTTTATTGAGTAAATGAACCTTCCTAATGAAGTCCAGTCCCTAGAGCCCTAATTCCATTGAAAACGTAATTATGCTATTAAATTTAGTAACTCTTTCGTTATGATGAATCCTCACTTTCTTATTCTTAATATAAATTGCGCAGACAATTAGAAGTAACTTTTTTACTTGGCTTTCAAAAGTAGAAGAAAATCACGTGATTAAATTTTAAGGAAATAATGAAAATGGTTATGAATTTCATTACAACAATAAAATAAGTATTGTTAAACACAATGAGAATTTTTTTTTTTTTTGTAAAATATTAAAATTTACGAAAAAATTTGCAAGACGAATAAATTGTCATTGATCAAAATCATTAAATCAATATCATTAAAAATAAAATTTTTTAATTATAAAATGGTTTAGAAATTAATTTTCTGTAATGAAGTTTTTGGAAGTTAAAACCTTAAAATATAAAAAATTGCGTATTTTTTAATCAAACTTCTAATAATTTTTAAAAATGTTCCCATATTCAATTTTTATCTTTCAAAGAATATTTGTGCTAAATTACCTCAATCAAGCGATATGCCCTCTAAAGTGCCAAATCATACACTCATTCCTTTATTAGTAGTAGATATGACCTAATAAAATTTATTATTAAAGAAAAATATAAGCTGAAAAAATCATTAATTAAGCGAATAACTAAATTTCAAAGCCATACTTCCGAAAAAAATACCTTTTCTTCTTCAAATCCTGAGAGATTCAAGCGACTCCTAAATATGAAAAGCATCGATTCTTTTCCAGAATTTCTCGGGAAACGTAAGGTATTTTCAGAAAGCCCTGATTTCAACTTCACTGCTCAGCACTTTGTTCTCGCTTCTTGGAGTGAAGAAAAGACTGAGCGACCTGTGGATGGGCCAAGGACGTCACCTTGTCCCTGATGGACGGATAATGACTCTCCACTCTGACTATCGTTAACATTTCTCTTACACTGCATATTCTTTCATTCTTTGGCAGAACAAAGTTCCCAGCAACATTTCTTCTTCTTTGTGTGGGATATCACAAGAAAATCTTCATCAGTGCAATTTTATTTTGCAGATATAGAAGTAAATTGTATATGCATGAGCTATCTAAAATTTTGCTTTTTAAACCGAAGGTCTGAATTAAAATACACTGTTTTCGAGTCCCCTTTTCTTTCTTTCTTTTTCCCATTTTATTTTATCTATTTACTTTTTCTTGTAAAATTAAAATTCGTTATTAGTTATATTAAATAATCTTTTGAATTATTAACAAATTTCATTCCCATTTTAGCTAATATATTTGCTGTTATTTTGGAAGAAAATGTTGTTTCATAATAACTTCTTTGAATGTATAGAAGATTTTTTAAGGTAAAGAATATTTTTGAGCAAAATATTATAATGAACAAAGTCTTCTTATCGGTTTCATCTATATTTTTAACCAAAATGAAATGATTAGTTGCA
This sequence comes from Argiope aurantia, assembly GCA_026543865.1. NCBI lineage: Eukaryota > Metazoa > Arthropoda > Arachnida > Araneae > Araneidae > Argiope > Argiope aurantia. Next base: position 267,477 of record JAPMOR010054877.1, on the reverse strand, counting down.
ACAAACGATTTTTAAATCTTGTAATTTCTTGAAAATTTACAGATTGTATCAAACGAATTTTAGAAAACTGCAGAATTTTTTTTCAATGGCGTATTAATTATTAATAAAGAATAATACGAAATTGAAGTAAACATTACGAATGGCAACTCGAAAGATAATAAATATAATAATTTAAAATATTTATAATCTTTTATTTATCAGAAAGGGCAACTTTAAATATAAAATATCTTTTCGATTCGTGGAAACACAACTTTTAATGAATAAAAAAATATCTTTTTTAATTAATCAGTACATTAATAAAAGTATTATAAATATTTTTTCTCGTGCTTCATAGTATTTGGGATAAAACTTATTTACAATTTAAATTTCTACAGCAAAGGAAATATTTATGGAAATTTCATTTATATAAATTTTACATTTATTGTACATAAAACCAAATAGAATATTCTCCCCACTAGAACATTCCTTGTATTATTAAGAATTAGCCGCCTTTGGCGACCAGCCCATTAGCCAGTATTACTGCTCGCTACAATTTTCAATTAAATATTTTAAGTAACTGGTCTCTTAATAGATTCTCAAACAAAACAATTTTAATCTTCAAATTTTGATAGTCATACCAAACTTATACTGTTGTTTAGATCATTTCGTTTAATTTACTATATATATTTTCCTAATTTGTTGTCATTTCCGGTAAAACTTCAACTTTAATTTAAAGTGGAAATGCTGAAATTGCAATTAATGTAAAGATATTTTTTAATGAAACCAAGCGTTTTATTTTATTTATCATCTTTATTGTTATTTATTTATTATTATTATTATTGAATATGGGTATTGCAAACAGAATCGCTCGGTATTTAAGTCTTATGTGAACTGCAAAATATTTTTCATAATTTATGTAATATCTCAAAGAATAATTCAACAAAAATTTCTCAGATTCTGCATAAAATGCAGTTTTTAATTTTGCTTTCAAAAGGATTGAAATGAAATCAATAATAATATTTTGTTCCGACCTATAAATATATTTCAAAAATTATGAAGTCTAAATTTAATGCAGTAAAGTATCATATTCTGAGAAATATTCTGGACACACCAAATTTTAAATAAATCAATGAATGTTTCTATTTTCCACGATCAATTAAGACTTATTTATGAAGTTTTGAATGTTAAAAATTTAGAAAAACTCAACATTTTCATAATCTTAGGCCAATTAATCTTGAGAAACCTATGCGCTTATTGGCGTATTTTCTTTGAAACGATCGATGGAAAATCTAAAATTATCCTTTTTTCATTGAATAGTGATATTCAAATTTTCACAAATCAGTCAGTTTAAGTGATTGATTTAGTTGATTGGAAATTAAATTAATTCTTTTTATTTAAAATATTAGTGTTTTAAGAATATTTTGTTATTCGTGATTTCCACAGCAGAAGCTTTATGTAAAATCAAAAATTCTTTATTTATTAGAGCATTTATTGAATCAAGTTACATAAAATATAATCATTTTCCATTTAGATCATTTTAGCAGATCTGTGTCTTACTAAAGGTTTACAAATTAGCTGTGTGGCCCTGATTTGAATGGATATCCTGTTCATATTAAATAAACTGGCCTTAAAATAAAATTGATTTATTGGATTAATAATATAGAGAGTGTAAAAGATCATAAAATAATTTTTCTTGAATTTCTTTTTTAGAAAAAATAATATTTCATATTTGTTTCATTTTCTAGAGACACGTGCCGAAAATTATATTTTTGCAGATTTCATTTCCAAAAATATTTAATTTATCTTTAATTGGAGCTTTAATCAATGTGATAGCAACACTTTGAAAAAAGCTAATTTTTCCCCATGAATGCGAAACGTGCTCATGCATTTTAAATTTGATTTTCATTTTGTACAAAAAAAATTGTTGAAAAATATAGTTAAAATATCTATTTAAATATTCATTAAAAATAGAAATTCAATTTTAAGGTTAAAACATTGGTATCATTTAAAAGATAAATTTTTGATCTTTAACTTCATGTAAAAAATCTTTTTTGAGTGGTAATATTTTCGGAAGTTATAGCAGAAACACGCCAAAATTTCGCTTAATTTTTAAATAAATAAAATTCTAATTAGAAATTCGAAAAAATAACCCCCAGGTGCACATTTCCGGTTCCCAAGGTTTACACGTGCCAAATTTGGTAGCAGTAGGTTGAATGGTCTGGCCTGTAGAGCGCGAACACACACACACACACACACATTGAGCTTTATTATAAGTATTGATTTCAAGCATTTTATATTTAACATTTTCATTATATAATAAAATTCTAGAATAAGCATTTTGATAGATCTTGAGTCCCAAATTTCATAGATCTACAATTATGATATGAAGACAATATTCCAAAATGTTTTTTGTGTTTTTAAATAATCTTGTTCCAGTACCCATGGGCATAAAAGAAGAATAATCTGAATATTAATAAGAAGCTGGCTATTCACAAATTTAGTCCTAAATTAAAACGCAGATTTGTGATTTCAGCATAAATATCTTATGTTAAAACTCATTCTTTCAATTTCGATTTATGTATATACAAGGATAGACAAATTAAAAGACAATGAGCCATATGATGGTGGATTTGTCCAAAATATATACAACTTTGGGCCAATTCTATCAATAATGTAGCCAATTCCTCTGTAATAAGATCATTATCGAATTTCATTTGTCTGTAATAATGCGATGGATTTCATTGTCATTGTGCCTTTGAGTTATTTAATTCAGGGACGTAAAAAAATTCTGATTCAAGGATAATTAAGAAGGAAAGATTCGTCATAATCTCGAAGTCGAATTTTTTCAGGATTGAAATGCTTTCGCTCTCTGTGTTTTGCATACGAGCAAATACCATCGTGGTATTCACAGTATAATTATTATTTAAATTTTTGACATCTGTCTTTAAAATATATATTTCAGTGAAGGCTATCGTGATAATTTTAGTTCCAATTTTTATCTTTCTAAACTTTAATTCAACATATAGTCTGATATAATTTGTTTATCAATTTTCATAACTTTTCTTGCATTAATTAGTATGGCCATATTTCATATTTTATAATTTTTTTTCAAAATACATGAAATTTAAACTGTTTTGCCCAGCATGAACCTCAAAACCTATTATATTATTAAAAAAAAGGAAAGAAAATTTTGTCGAATCTTGTCCCTCCCTCAGTACAGCCTTATTCATTATTTCATTTACAGAACGAGCTAAGCTAAATTTTTAGCTATTAGACATAAAATTAAAACATGAATAATATATCAAAAAGGTTTAGATAGCCATTTATAGAATTGCAAGCCTCTAAAATTTATGCAATTAAATTAATTTTATAATTCTCTACCCTTTGTATGTTTATCTCATAAGCCAATATTAATTTTAAAAAAATGAAAATTTGAAGGTATCCACAAAAAATGTACTGGTATCAAAAGCTTCTAAAATATTCCATAATATTTTACTTGAAATGGGCTATTTGTGGAATATTTTCAGTAAATCAAGGATAGTAATATGGAGTTACTTTTATGAACGGAATCAAAAGCCTTAAGCCTCTTCACTATCCTGCTGGATTTTTTTTTCATCTTATCAGATTTTATTAGTAAATCATAGTTACTTGTAATTAGAAAAATATTTTAAATTAACCTTTATCAGTAATAAATATACCATTTTCAAATTATTGGCTAATCGAATTTATATAGGGAATATATATTATCGGCATTGTGTTAAATATCCGATACTTCGAACATATTTTTTTCTTGCAGTACTAAAAGAACGAGGTATTGTTTGTGTCGGAGCCTCATCTACAGAACCAGGAGGTCGTGAGTTGGAGACCCAATATCAAAGAAGATCCGACATGTATAAATACCTGTTAAAAATAGAGAACCACACAGCTGATTTTTTTTTTACTCCACTATCGTTTGGAATTTCTAGAATCGTTATAGCTTGCTTTCTTCAAATATCAGCTATCTCCAGGAGACACATCGACATTGATTATAGCAAACCAGTCAAACGGCAAGAAAATGCAACTTTTCGAGCTTTCTGAATTCAGTGTTGTGGTCTTCTGTATATGGGATATCACGCATCGTTCTCACCATATGACCACAATCCAAAATTACGAAGTAATACAAAAGTAGCCTGTTGTTCAAAACGAGACATTAATAAAATCAAACTAATCTAAGCCTTGAAGTCTTTGATCAAATATTAGCAGGGAGAAACACAATTCAGTAACTAAATTGTTACTACTTAACAATAACAATTAAGCAGTTTCGCAGATTGGTATTGGTAACAATTGCTTCAAGTCTTCTTTTACGAATTTGAGAAAAATAAACGATGCGAAACTGATTTGTCGAGTTTTGAGAGCGTAAATACAGCACCGATTATTTTCCATGCCGCACTAATTCCTTTTTGGAGAATAAAAGTGCAAACAAGGAATTTGATTAACAGCTTCACGCACTTCTGGCCCTAATTCAATTACGCAGTCTGTCATCAATCAAGGATTAACTGTAATTTGAAAAATGCTCCAAATTTATAAAAGCATAACCTTTACCTTTCAGGATGCTTGCTATAGCTCGCATTTAAATGATTGCATCATGAATAATTTCCACATTTATGACCTTTTTTTTCACCAGATAAATATTGTAATGATTACAGAATCATAAAATTAGTAATACAAAAATCATAAATTTACCCTAACAAACAGAAATTTCATTTAAAGCATGATTATTTGGCAAATTCATAAAAAGTTTTAAGTTATCAATTATGAAAAATTTTGATGAAATCTTTTGGGTCAAGATTTTTCTTTTTCGCTTAACCAGCAAGAGTGGTCTTCCCAAAACTTTCCCGCATACACTCTAATATATATTATATACACATGAGTATTATTAACCGTATGACATTGGCGAATATTAATTACGAAAGAGCCCAGTAGAGTACAATCTTTGGCGATATTTTTGGCGATTAATCATTGGAATGTATTAAACACACAAGAAACAGAAAACCAACTGTATAATTTGAACAATTTTTTTCAGGTCGATTAAACCAAAACTTGACGCATATCTATAATTGTAATCTTAAAATACTATACCAAATTTCAAATATTTAAATCATTGCATTTTTAAGTTATATCGTCAATTATGTCATCTATATGCGTCTGAGGGTACAGACCATCAGACTGTCAACTGCTTAATGGATTTAATTTCCAATTCGATACATATTTACACATTAGATGTTAAATCCGTGCACCAAATGTTATCCATTTAACTCTCTTCATTATGTAGTTATCGAATTAATTTACATTTCGGCAACCGGACAGACATGCTTCTTTTCGATGTATTGTGTTCAAAATTTGACAGAAATCTACAAATCTGGACTTAAGTCCATATGGTATATTTCATTCGACTAGCTCAAAGCATTTTTTTAGTTCTCGTGTTCACAGATAGACACGATGTCAAAAATGTTTTTCAGAATTAAGGGTGATCTGAAGCTTGGAGATTCGTTTATATCTTGATTTCCAATTTGTTGATGATTACAATATTTTGTCAGTATCTGTGACAGTTGGTATCAGAGAAAACCAAAATATTGAAAAGTGCCGTCCTGAGTATTCTCCATTGTATGGAACATTTGTATTTACTCCATAACAAAGTTAATATCATTGATTATATATATTGAACACTTTCTATTTGAAAAATATAATTCCAATTGTGACACAGATTGACAATTTCGGTGTGTAAAGACGTATACTAAAATTAAAAATCATCATACATTTCTATTATCGCTTTCACATGTACATGTTGATGGTTTCATCCAACATTTTATGCATATTCAGAATTTTGTAGTGAAGATCACATGCTAAATTTCATTTTGTCTAGTGCTTTCCAATATTTTCTTGCAGATACATTGATCTAATTCCAGAAATATTTCTATTTTTCGGACTTAAGCTTAAATTGTAGAGATTCTTCAAAAATGTCTGAAATATTAGAATACTTTTTCTTTGTATACCTCATATGGGAGGCAGTAAAAAGTCTTATGAGAAGTTTTGCGACTAACATAGAGATATTCAAATTTATTTCCTTCTATCGTTATTTACTAGAAAATTCTAATCCATTGTAATCGCTGCAAATATTTCGAATAAAGAAGTTTCAAGCTTTGTTAGTGATTGTAATAATTGTTTATGATGATTATCCTTCGTTATACAGACAACAACCATAAATCAACTTCACTACTACATGAAATATTCTCTATGGATTACCTTAAATTTGCATGCAAAGAAGATGCTACCTATTTTGATGAAATGAAGACACTAGAAGTAATTTCAAAATATTTAGATATTCAGAAGCCGAACATGAAAAGAACTACCTCATGAATATTGTTTGTGTGATCATAGATATTCAAGTGGAGAAATTATTAAGTACGCAAATAAAATTTTAAGCTTTCTTCTGTATTGTATTCAAATTTTTCTTCCTGTTTTGTTTACAAGGAAGTTATGGCCGTTTATAATTGGTACAATTGTTTTGAATAACCTCTGTGCAATCCCCCCCCCAACATGAAAAACCAACCATTTCAGAAGGTATGGACTATCTTAATTTAGATGGATTATTTCCTACTTTATATCATTTTAGTCATATTTATTTGAATAATTTGCATCTTAGGTTGATTTAAACTATATTAAACTTTAATCGATTTAAGGTTATGGTTAAAAACTATTAAATGGTTAAAACTATCGATTTATGGTTAAAAACTATATTAAACCATAACCTCCAAATCGATTTGAGGTTATTTTTAAATACTTTTATTTAGATTGATATGTTTTCATGTTTGGAAAAATGGAATAGTATAATTGATTCTTCATACTACTCTTATTTCTTATCGATATGCCATTTTAATCATATGGAAACACATTACTTTAATATTTTCAGTTAATTACAAGTTAATTGGCTAATTTGATTAAACTTCGATTCCAAACAAATGTCGTCACCTGGTATTAAATGTAAGCAAAGATTGATGTCAAGTTTCCATTTATAAAAATGAGTTATAAATTAAAACCTGGTTAGCAGAAATGGTTTTTACTATGCTAAAAGCTATTTTTATTTATTATTTATTTTCTTATATCCAGATTATTTAAGATAAATTTCTTTTAAAACCTGTCTCTGACGAGTTGATGGATATGACGTAAGATCAGACGAGTCCATCTCCAAATAAAAGTTAGGAGACGGAGGTGAATTAAAATATATCAGATTTAGCGGCATTTCACAGCTTCACAACATGCGATTGTAGATGCATCGGCAACGAGAAGTAGGAGTAAAATGGTTCGAGTTTGAATACAATCCTGTTTATTACAGTACTAATATCTATCTTGTATTCGCTTCCCGTTTCATATTTTATTCCCTCTCAGAAAATAGACTCGACATATAGGTCGAAGGTTAGCCAATAATTCGTCAGAAATATGTTATTTTGGTCTGATAAGGGCTTTGGTAATCTGATGTCAAAATTCCGATTATCAGAGCAGAAGTCAAAACAGAGAGTATAAGAGACTGGTGCAAGTGAAATCAGTTGTAACATTTTAATATTGGTATAATGAAAATATTTGGTGGTATACTGTTTCAAGTTTGCTATCTCACTGCAATACAAAATGCATGGTTTTCATTTTTGAAAATATTCGAAGATGATAGGCAAAATTCTTGATTTATTCCAAACACATATATAAAAAAGGCAAATTTTCTGTTACTCAATAAACGTTCCCATTCAGATAAGTATGTCTTAATGAAAAGAATAGAGAATCACAGAGACTTTTGGAAGTTCTGAAAAGATTTGTGTTTCTAAATTAATACACTTAAATATAATCATATTAAAATGTACAAGGCACAGAGAATTTTGTTTATTGAGAAATCAGCCAGACACTGTTATACAAAGAGAACCAATTGGAAATTATATATTTTAATTTTTAATAATTTTTCGAAATAATTACAAAAAAGTTACAGTAAATTCAAATCTCTAGTCTAAAATGTTGTAGATTCTGTTATCTGTATTCTATTTTATTCTTAATTATTTAGCAGCGATTACATTGTCCCAATGCACACGATTATGAATCTTTTAACTAAAACAATGAAGCATATTGTTATAAAATATACTTAAAATTGTTTCTTGATTTATTAAAATTAAAAAAATAAAGCTTCAAAATAAATATAGTATCTAAGGAATTTTTTTTAAAATGTTAACATCAAACCTATTAAAAACTGTCAAATGGCAGTCCCAACGTATCGGCGAAATGTCGGTATGCTTAGTGTTAAAGTGATGTGGAAAAAAACATTTATTCACTAATATGCAATGAAATCATTGAGGAAAAGCGTTAACAACTTGATTATTTTTATTCAAAAATTTTGTGAAATTATTTCTTAGCAAGCTTTTTCTACACAAAAAGTAAGTGCTTGGCAAATTTGATAATTCCGTGTCCAATAATCTGCCTGAAAAGCGCTTGAGTGATTTTTACTTTATACAAGTCACAATTTACAGATAGTAAGCCAATGAATAAATATTATAAAGGTTTTAATGCTGAATTTCTCCATAATTATTTACTGTAGGGTAAGGTTTTCGTTATATAGCGAATTATAGTTTGCTCTTCTAAACTATATGCACTTAAGTACAATTTTTAATAATAAATCGAAAATCTATAAAATGAGCTTTGGCTACAGATTTCAGAATTGCGGCAAGAAAGATAAAAATGTGCACTTGTTTTGAAAATAAACGTAACCGAAAGAATATCATAAATCATGATGAAATAGTATCAGTGTACACATCATAAGAGATTTATTTTTATTTTTCTGTTGGATATTTAATATTCTCCACGAATATTTACCATTTAACAGAAAATTTTTTGTTTTCAATAAGTTTCTGTATTTGAGAATTCTTCAGCTATTTATTCTTTTAATTTGTTATGAAATTCAAATGTTTTGAATTTTTCCAAGAATTTTAAGGATAATGAAAAATACGATGATAGAAATTTCATTGCGCTAACGAATATCAAATACAGGGCCCACCTATGCTATAAGAGCAGATATGAGAACTCTTCAAGAGTCGTTATCTAAAGAATACCGCATACCTTGATGAAAAAATCCTAAAAAATTATAAAGTTACATCAAATACATTGAAAGATGTTTAAAGAAATAGAACTTTAAAACAAAAAAATGAAATATAAAAAGGTGTTTTGGTGTTCGAAAAAAAGAGAACGCAAATCTTCCATGTCAAATTGCACTAACAGTCCCGAATGTATTGAATTATTGCTTCTTAAAAACATAAAAAAGAGTTAAATCATTCAATGCGCTATAATTCTATACGAAAATTACAGAATTCACAAATATCTTTCATATCCCATAGATTTTTTTTAGCTGAATGAAAGAACAGAGCACTTTCCAGAAATACGATATCATAGAATTAAATAATAAACAAAACAAAAACAAAAAATAAGGCGTTGAAAATTTTAATCTTTTCTATCTCATTCAAGCTCTCCTGAAGAAACATTTCATTAATTTTTACAAAAATAATAATCATAATTATTACTATTTTAAAAATTGGATTTAAGACATTTTTTTTGAAACCACCATTTTTGTGGCAAGTGGAGAAATAAGTTATACTAAATTAAAAATAATTAACTATTAATTGCGTTAATACATGTCGCATGATTACTTAGGTGGGATTTCAATTAATTTAAATGAACAAGAAGTTCTGAATTTGATTCTGTTAACGATATGATTGACGAATTTCCATCGTCAAAAGCCATAAAAGTAACAATGTAATATATCATACATGCATATAATAAATTTGGATATATTCTAGATTTTAAAATAAATTATTCATTAATCTTTTAACTCAAATTATAAAAAGCAGTTTAACCTTAAATTCAGGGTTTCTCGAACGTCTGGGTTTTCTATGCTTCTCAAAATCCAATCTCTGTATTTTAAATCATCCAAAATTAAACAGCTTTATCAGGTGAAAAAAGCCCGCGATTTATAAATACTTACACAGCTACATTTCAACAAATTCTATTATCGAACCTGTATAAGCTTTGTATGAGATCTCCCGGGAGCTTTTTCTGACTTGTGCTCCACTTCACTAAACGCGCTATGTTGTAAACAAATAACTTTTTAAAAATGAACTTTTTACCTAATGATATTAACAAAATAATGAAGTTTTGATTTAAAAATACTCCTCCCCTTCTTGTCGAAAGTTCATTTATACTTATTTTTTTGTTCAGAAATACTTTGTTTCATATTAGTTTTCCATCGTTATTGTTCATTTATTTGAAAACATGTATATTTTTTTCATATTTTTGACATAAATAACGTAGATATTAATTATTCCAATAACTATTTTCTACCATTAGTATTGTATTTTTAAAAGATTAAATTTTGTTGAATATATTTTTCTGATATCAATTTTTTATTTAAACTTATTCATTGCAGTTTTTACATAAACGTTTTTATAACATTGAAAACCGTTTGAATTTATTTATTAAAATATATAATAAATATAACTGTTTTCTTTCTAATTTTCTTTTTTTTATTTTTTTTTTATTTTCTCTTTGTAAGAAGAGGTCGACATTCGTTAGCAGTGTGATTGACATGGATGTTTAAACATAAATTAAATTAAAATTTGAAAATTCCTAGATCTGTCATTCAGGAAAAAAAAATCATAATTAATATCTGGCGATTAAAAACCAAGTTTCCTTCCATATATGCTTAGCAATCAAAATGTAATTGCTTTGTTGATGGTGAAACATGAGACGATACTAAAAGGTAGTAGGAAACAATCGCAGTTAAGTTGCATTCCTCTTAGAAGTGCTGAGATTAACATTTAATTGAAATCCCATCGTGAGTTGCAATACGAAAAGCGAAGATTCAACAATTTCTCTCAACGAATATATTCCTGTATCCTAGCAACGGAAATAGAAACTGTTCCAGGCTCTCGGCCAATCAGAGAAAATTTCCATTTTACCCTCAAACCGGAATCAACATTGTTCTATTCTTTTCCGTTAAACTCGCCGCATTAAATTCTGAAATGGAAATTAAAGAAACTGCAACCGCCCGGATACAAACAATGGAGTCGGCGAAGAGTATTTGGATCGGAGCAGTGCTACAAGGGTCGCTGCCTACGCGCCTAAGACGGATTGTAATAAGCTGTTTTGCTTCGGTAATTCCAATTCGTTCATACTTGAGCATCAGACGACAGAGGTCGGAAGTTTTCCTTAACTTTGTTCACGCACGTCTAGGAGAAAAAAAAGCTCGATCCTGAATTGGCTCTTAAAGCCGACTTAGATCAGTAAAAGTTCGCGGGCGAATCTTCACCGGCTTTAAATTTACTTTTTGTTTGTTTGTTTTGTTCTGTTTTTATGCATAGGAAATGGCAACAAAAAAAAAACGAGCGGAAGTTGTTTTGTGGGAATAGCTCGAGCGATAGATGCTGCCTGAATGGACATGCGGAAAAAAGAAAATACATAAAAGAAATTCGTTCGTTTAAGCGCTATGGGAAAGCTTACATAATATATTTTTGGAAAGGATTTATTTTCTATTCATGGGTTTAACACGCTACCGATATATCAACAATATAACAGCGACAGAAAAGAAATCGAGTTTTTTTTGTGCTAAAAGAAAAAATAAAAATAATTTTCTTAAAAAATATTTGTTGAACTTTGGCAACAGAACTATTGTAAAACTTACATTTAAAAAAAATAAGTTATTTTTATAAAATTAGATAATAATTCATCAAGAATATTTTAACTTGCATGAGTAATAATAAAACTAATCCATGAAGAATATTTTAGTTATCATGAATAATTATACATTTTATTACATAAATGTGAATGTATAATATCATCAAAATTATACTACGATAAAAGGAAATTGAAAACAACTCATAAATAAATATTTTTTATTAAAGAGCTTCAATTACTGTAAAATAGTAAAATTAAATTTTCACTGCACATTATAAAATGAAATCGATTTCATTTTGAGGTTCTATTTCATTCTTTTGATAGCATTGAGGACTATATCCTAACCACTAAATTAGAAAATAATAGTTGAATACTGTATCGATAACTAAATTATATGATTATCAACAACTAAATTTTTTTCAATGTGGTTATGTTTTATCAATACAGCATTTAAAAATATTCAGAAAGAACAACTAAAATATGACCACAGGCCCCGTTAAATGTAATAATACAGAAAAATGAAATAGATAAGTAAAAAATACTGTAATATTTTCTAAAATAAAATTTACATATAAATAAAAAAAGAGAAAAATCACATGAAAGTAAGCAAAGTTTGAAAAAATAATTTAGAGCAATAAGTAAACGGGAAATATTATAAGTACAAAATGAAACCTTCACATTTATTATATTTAATCACTTTTAAAATATTAATTTCTAAATTTTTTTTAGAAAATTTCTAAAATTTTCTAACCACAAAACTTTTTAAAAATTATGGTGGAAGGAATGAAAATTAATCATGTCTTTAAAATATTTGAATGCAGGGTAACTGATTTTGGAAAGGAAGGATCTTTGAACATTTAAATGTTTTCAAATTAGTAATATGATTATTATTTATAAAAATATGATCAATCATTTTAGATATAATATAAAGTATAGTCGAGATTTTGACGAATCTCCACATTTCAGACCTACCTTCATGAGTTCGAAAAACACATTTTTGAAAAATCTCAGCCCATCTGTCTGTCTGTGCGCGACAAACATAACTCAAAAAACGATTTGAACAAGACTGTTGAAATGAACTATATAGATAAGATTTGGTACACAAATGTAACATCTACAGTGTACAACTATTGTCAAGTTGAGCCCAATCCAACTACGGGTTGACTGTCTAATAGTCTCTCCTTTCAGAAACATGTAAACACGATGATACAAAAACGCAGTGATTAAATATATCAAATTTGGTATGGGACATTGACTACAAGTGTAAATTTTATAATTATTTTTTTGAGTGAAATGTTTCTAAAACACAAATTCGATTTTTTAATACTATTAACGCATGTCAGGGGTTAATTGCCAAATAATTAGTCAAGTATGACATAATAAATTCAGTAAAAATGGCAAATTCTCGCCGAAAGTTAATATTTTGCAACTATTGTACGCTACTGCCATGTAAGACATTCTCTGGCATGACAATTTTATTGAAATGTATGCGAGAAAGCTTTGCGGATACCACTCCCTCTTTTTATGTAAGAATGGTTCATTTTTTGAAAGATTAAATATAAGCCTAGAGCTTACAAATTTAATGAATTCAATGGGTTTATAAAAAGCATTCGAAAATTAATTTAAGAAAAGAGTTCGATTGTTTAAATTAATTATGATCAATGTAATTTGAATAATATCATCACGAAATAAACTTCAAGACACGCAAAAAACTATTTATAGAAAAAAATTGAATTGGTGTAAAAATCAATAGAAACAATGTGTTTCAGTTCTATAGAAGCAAGTTTTTCCAACTTAAAAAATTATGAATAAGTAATCCCCGTTTCATTGAAACTAGACAGCGCAAATTGGAATAAACAACTAAGAAACTAGATTGTTAATTTTCATACAAATACAAATTATTAAGATAAATCTCTGCTATTATTTCTTATAGAATTTTTATCTAATTTTCTTCTTTAAAAAATCATTTATTAAAAATAAAAAAATAAGAGTTTTTTTTTGTATGAAGAAAAATCATGCGTTCTACATAATTTCAATAAATTTTCATACAAGCAAGAAAGATAAATATATAAATTAAGTTCTAATACCATAAATTGCAATGAATTCAATAGCGTGTATAATAATTTGTTATTTAAAAAAATGAAATAAAATTATATTGAAATAAATATCAGTTTTATTTTTCTGATTACATTTTATCCTCTATTTATAAACTTTTTTTATTATTATTTTACTTCTTTATGGTCCTTGTCTTAAAGATAATCGTTCCAAAAACCTATTTTAAAATTCAAGCTATTGATTTCGCTTGAACTCCAAGAAGGACATTTTTATCTTAATAAATAAATGAAGAATTAGAGATAACACAAAAACAAGCAACAAAACTTGTTTTATCTAACATATCTAGAGAGTAAGGATTACATGGTAGATTGAAAATCAAACATTACTTTCCCAATATCTGCTTTTTCCTAGGTCTCTTTTTACCAATTTATATTAAGATGCGTCAGCTTAAGAAGGATGTTTAAAAGTTCTCTGCAGTTATTATGCAAATCAAAAGGGGGTATTTACGAGGGAAGAGCAAAGCATAAACAAGGCTGTTGAGAGAAATTGAAAAGACTTGAACTTAATCCTTTCTCGTCTATGCTCTGATTCTTTGTTATTAAAAAAATCGTAGTAAAAAAAATTATAGTTTTTTTTCTGAAGCAGAAGAAGTTGTTTTTATAAACATTCAGTTCGTTTCCATTTGTTTTAGACCCGTTTTACTTTCTATTGATAAATTCGAAAGTACCTGTAAATTTTAGATCAGTTATTTAATACTTTTACTCCGACATAACGTAAGTACGTAGGGGGATGTTTTTGTATGTATACAGGGTGTTTCAGTGAACCGTTTCAGAACTTCTAAGAGGGGTATGGTATATCCTGACAACTCAAAATCATAGAGCAATGTGGGTCGGAAATGGTTTCCTGAAGCGGTGTTCTACACAGAAGCATCATAAAGAAAAGAAACCGTAAATGAGAAATCGTTTTAATAATACATGAAAAAAAGCAAAAGGTACATGGATTAAAGTAAGTGTTCGAAGTTTTTTCCACGTGCTACATTGCACGCCTCACATCTCCGACGCATGGACATTCGAACATTCTGGAATACTCCAGGCATATCTCGAATCTCTCCGGCAGCTACTGCGATTCTTGCAACGAGCTCATCAGCAGTGTCAACAAGGGTGTCATAAACTAGCGATTTCATATGACCCCAGAAATAAAAATCAAGACATGATAAGTCAGGTGACCGAGCAAACCAAAGCACGGGACCCCCACGTCCGATCCACCGTTGACCAAATGTGACATCCGGGTAGTTACGAACATATCCGCTATAATGGGCAGGGGCGGCTCCATCGTGTTGGAACCATATTGTCTGTTGCGTCGATGTAGAAATCTGTTCATCTCTCAAAAGTTGTGGCAATGCTTGCTGCAGAAAGAGCAAGCACGTAGGTCCGGTTAGACGACCCGGTAACAGGTAAGGTCCGATGAGGTTATCTCCTACAATACCGGCCCATACATTGATCCAAAATCGATTCTGTGCTGGGCGACGTCGTATTGCATGCGGATTCTCGACCGCCCAGATATGGTCATTATGCGTGTTGAAAATTCCTTCCCTTGTGAAGGATGCCTCATCGGAAAACAACACTTCAGCAGGAAGAAGGGGATTTGTAGAACATTTTCCCAGGTACCACTGTGCGAAAGCAATACGAGGTACATAATCCTCCGGTTTCTGTGACTGGACGCGCTGCACGTGAAACGGATGCATGTCTTGTGCTCGGAGAATCCTCCAGACGCTGCAATGGGAAACCCCGACTGCGTTTGCTACACTTCGTATACTCGTTCTTGGATTCCCCTGTACATGCTGCAGCACATTCTGTTAGGCGTGTGCAGTCCGTGTTGTTCTTACCCTGTCCCTGTGAGCTCTTTCTAATGAACATGTCTCAGCTAACCTCTCGTGCAGTCTTGCAAAGAAATTATGACTGGGAATACGCCTCGTCGGATATCGTTCCGCGTACAAATGCTGTGCGGCTGGCCCACTACAATTTGCAGCCCCGTACGCCAAATGCATATCGGCTAACTCTGCGATCGTGTAATCATCCATCCTACTAACTTGGCGTTCTTGTGCGAAATGAAGATTCCCTACAAGAAAGCTCGAACTTTTCGCACAACGCCATCTACCGCGTCAGGAAAGCATTTCTGATTGCCCATGGGTATATGATTTTGGTTCGTCAGGATGTACCCTACCCCTCTTAGAAGTTCTGAAACGGTTCGCTGAAACACCCTGTATTTATTTGAAGTTTTTTAGATAAAAAAAAATTGAAAACAAGAAACACCATTCTGATTAATATTTGAAATTATTTCTATCAAAATATCCACAATATATTAAAAAGATTTTACTTGATTTTTCCTTAAAAAATATCATTGTCGTAATTACGATTGTTAGTCTATTTGTTAAAAGTTCTTAAAACCATTTTTGAGTTTTCATATTTACAGTCTGGCTGATATAATTTAAAAAATGTGTTTTTCGACCTCAGCAAGGTCAAAAAACATGTAAATTTGTTAATTAAACTTTAAAAAGTTTTGAAATCCAGATTTTCAGATTTCCAATTTTTTTTATATTTAACTAATAGTATAACATATCCTTTACAAAGTAAGCTCAATTCGCTCCCAAATTAATTTCAAACTATAATACCTTTACTCATATTTTTATTAGCTAATATAATTAAAGAGTCAATTCGAAATTAAATGTGAAAGAAAAAGGAAACTTCGTATCAAGCAGAAGTTCGTCACCGTAACCACAGCAAAATGATGCCAAAAGTTTCACCACAATATGCAGATATATCCAGTCTATCTGTTTTAAAGATAAAATACAGTACAATTAATAATCTAAGATTTGATTTCAAAATTCTATATTTTCACTCTCTCGTATGCAAAGAAAATCATTTGTAATCTCAAAAACATTTGGCTTCGACATTTTTTTATGTGTCAGACCTTCTTGAATCTGAAAAACACATTTATAAAATTATATTTGCCTGTAACCCTGATAACTTAAAATTGTTTTGAACTATACAAATGAAATTTAGTCGAATATCGAAATCGTAGATTTCTATCAAATTTTGTACGAAATCCACTCACATTATTTGTATGTTTGTGGGTATGAAAGATGGGTAAATTTGATGCACCGTTTAAATATTCAAAGTATAGTTCGGAATGAAATTTTGAACCAAATCCGTAAACGGATTAATCGTCAATCAATCGCTATATTAGCATGTATTTAAACACTGCAACTCAAAATTGCAAAAACTTAGATAATTGGATTTATATGTTATATATAATAAGTACATAGCAAAAAAAAAACAAGAAAAATGTCAAAGCTTTAGATTCTGAATAATATATGTTTAAGAAGTTCTTTTGTTAAAGAAGTAAAATTACATCTATTGAATAGAAAGTTGATTTGCGCGATGTCAATAAATGACCACCATTCGAAATGATTATCCTGCTTGTGCAATCCTTATTTGAAGATCAGCAAAAGATTAGATGCGTGAGCCACATAGCCCATAAATTTATGTAAAATAATGCAATTCTATTACTTTGAATCAATTACCAAGGATGCATTACAATGTGTTGGGAAAGGATTTTCATATTCTCCCGTCATTATACGAATAACTGAAGGATATTATATCGAAGATTTGAGGGGGAAAATTACTTTTAATGTTTATACTTTTCCTTTACATTCATATGCTTACTATCTAGCAATCTATGCCATTTATGTCAAAAACTACATAATTTTGAAGCTCAGTGAATCCAATCTGCATAAACCTGATTAAACTACGCAATACATTATAGTTGTTGGAAATAACTACTATTCATTTGTAAATAAACCTATAATTCAGACCAAGATAAAACTAGACTGTTAGTTTGCCTATATAGTCCGTTCGATATTCAAAAGGAAATTCAACCAATGAAAGTGATATAATTGTTGTTACGTATATTTTCTACTCAAATAGGGACTTTGACTGGGAAAAAAATTCTTAATAGCAATTTTACCTCTTTTATTGGTTGAATTTACTGCCGAATATTGGATGGAGAAGGCGGATGGGAACGTTGCAACATCGGGGATTTGCACTTAAATAAAAGATTATTAATCTTGGAGCGAAAATACAAAGAGACAGTCATGTTAATATAGCTCAACAGATAAGACTGAATTATTAAAAGTGTAAATTTAGAAAAATATTTTAATTTTTTTTAAATCTTTGAGCAAAATTTTTATAATTCTAATAAAATAAGGGTTACGTAAAAGCTAATTGCTATGAACATTTCAAATTGATATCTGCATTATTTTTTAACTAGTCAACTTTGTCTAAAAAAAAGAGGGAAAAAATTCTACATGTCCGAATTTGCGCATAGAAAAATAAATCATTCTGGAATTGTTGTTTTAAGATTTCAGATGGCATTACAATGGTCGATTTACAGAGGAAACTGGTGAAAATTAAATTCGAAATTAACCCATTCATTGTCATTTACGAGATATCTTGTAGGAAACTGCTGTAAAATGAAGTGTCTGTAAATTTCCCTCGCAGTGAATGGGTTACATCTTATCTTAATTGAACCTGAGCCCTCTTTCCGATTACTGTTATGCTAGCGAACACTATTATTTACTGCTTTTCTAAAAACACGAAACAAAGATTTTTCTTTTTAAAATTTTATTTTCTTCTATCTAATAATAAGTTATCATTATAATAAAAAAAGCGTTTCTAAAAACTAAAAGTACATTTTACCACGATTCTGTTGTTCTTTTTCTTTCAAAAAAGCTGAATTTTTCAAAAATAATGCAGATTTCAATCGGATATATTTTTTATCAAATATTATTTCCTATATAACAAATACTTAAGTGGAATTATACTTTCTCTAATAATAGGAAGAAAAAAAAATTTAAACTATTTTTCCAAATTTTAGCTTTTTTTTTAATTCCTGACATATCAAAGCTATCTTAAGGCTTGATAACTCAACCTTTTTCATGCTATAACTTTTTTTATTTAAAATTTTCTTCTCATATTAATAGCGTTTTATTTAAATGAGAAAAATCAATGCCATCTCCCCCTTCCCTTATTTGATTGAATATCCAGACATGGAACTTTTAGATGTCAATTCAGCAACTTAATAAACCAATAAAATTGACAGTAAGCATTTTTTCTACATTTTGATACATTTCATGACAATTCGACGACTTTTAATGACAGGATTTTCGTTTCTGCATAGAACAGCGAAAGGTATGCTTTCCTGCAAAACTTGGGAAGAGAAACTATTGTAGTCAACTTTCATGAAGCACGGTAAATTCCGAGCTCTGCTCCATCACAGGGGTATTTCTCTTTCGTATTCATAAGCTTTTTTTCACTATTTATATAATGAGGAATATGATTTCTCAGTTTTAACCAAATTTATTTCCATTATAATAAACAGAACCGAACCAAACCGAAATCACTGTAAAAGTAAATAAAGTTATGAGCTGTTTATAAATATGATCATCTGAGAACTACTCCCCATATGTATTGACTCAGAACTGACTGTGTAACTAGTACAAAACTGGAGTTCGAATTTTATATTAAAAAGACATTTGTCGGTGATGTCTCATTTCTTCCACTTATCTGTAATCCTCTTATTAAAGAGTTCTCTCCGGAGAAAATTCTGATGTTTGGATTCTGGGTTTAGCGTAGTTATCTTTTAAGTTACTTTTACATTTTTAAAAACTTACTTGCATTCCAAAAACTATTAATCAACAAAAAATTAAACCTCGAAATTGTGACAAAGATCAACTGTTTAGATCTTCAGGGTTTAAAAAAATCATAAACATATGTGTACAAAATATGAATACAAAAATTCGGAAATGCAGCAAGTCGAATGCATCAACTTTCACATACAGTCTTTAACTAAGTATTAATAAAGTTTGATTGTTATCAAATTTAAGCAAATCGTCAATAGGAAGAACTATTTTTCATGAACTAAAATTCCAATTTACGATATTTTTCTCTTTTATAAGAATAAGCAAAATAACACCATTTTAACAAAATATTATTTTTGTCTGACAGTTGCCACTTATGTTCAAGGAAAAAAATTATGTTATTTTCTTAATCCATTTGTTTTCTTGCATATTTCCATCCAATGAACATATTAAATGTGAACAATTTTTCTTGTTTAAGTTTTTTTTTAAATTTTAAATTGGTAAAGTAAAAAAAAATGCATGACAATAAAATCAACATAATTAAATTGAGAACTTATTGAATTTTCGAATAATATAAAAAGACTTTCTACATATATCCATTTCCGTGAGTAAAAAAATTATGAAATCAGTAAACAATGTTGTAAAATTCACATAGTAAAAGTCCTTTTACTTTAACTGTAATTCAATAGCTAGTTCATTTACTTTCATATTAATATTTTCATTTTTGATCATAGACTATAAGTGACATACTTTTAAGGAAAGAAAAAAAAAATTTTTTTTTGAAAGAAATATTTTTGAGGAGAAAAATTAGAGAAAGTCAAAGCGAATTTACTCTCAGTTCTCATTACCATTAGTGTTGTTTTCGTAAAGCATATGCTTTGGAAAATATCAAAGTAAAGCATTTAGTCTCTGTAATCAATTTTTCAACTGAGATAGATTGCTGTTAAAATTTGTAATTTTATAGCTATGAAGATAATATTTCTGTTATAACGAAAGCTACACGATACATTTTTCTTATAGAAACTGCATTTAGGAGAAAAAGAGAAAAAAAAATGTATATACATAAATATTTTATTCCTTAGGAACGCCCTCTAATTTTCTTTTATTGTCGTACTTCCGAAAGACGACATTCTGGACTACCAATGAGATAATTTCCTTGCATTCCGGGAAGTGTTTAAGCAACCAATGACAACACCGGAACTTGGAGGCGTGGTTTGCTCAGAAAAAGTAAAATACTATAAAAAATATCATACAGAAGATAAGAATATCATATCATACAGAGATAAGAATTATAACCATTTCTTTGATTAATTGCTATTTTATAAAATAATTTTTTATATATTTAACTTATTTCGATATGAACACATATGATAAATTTTATGTTACCGAATAGAGGTGAAGATTTCTGTAGACTATACGCGTAAGAATTTTCGATTTAAAAAAAATTGTATAAAAAAATTTCGAAAACGTTTTTGATACAAATTAATGAAATATAAATCCTAGCAACGTCAATAAATATAGATGTTGATAATCCGAATAAAAAATATCTTTCTTTTCGATGCAAATATGTCATGCTAAACTTTATTACAATTGGTTACTTCAAAATAATCAATGCCAAATTATTCTTATTTTTTAAACCTATAAAAATAAGAACAATTACTGAATAACCAATAATTGTACTATAATAAAAAATTATTATTATGTTATAATTGCATATAAAACTAATGAATTTAAAGATGAAATTATACAGTAAAATTAAGTTTATGTTATAATATAAAATGAACATATATTTCACTTCTGACGAAATTTTTTTTAAATATTAATTCCTTTATGAAAATTTTGTTAATTTTAATAACAATTTTAGAAATACCAATGTTTTTTCCAAAAAGACTAAAGGATTCATATCTGGTATTTTCATGAATCCAGTCCTCGTAAATTTTAATGCAGCAAATTTAATGCAACGAAATTCGTTATATTCTATTCATTAATAAAATGAATAAATAAACCGTTTTTTTTAATTAAAGATATTTTATGTAATTCTTTCTGCAAAACACTGAAAATAACATGGCATTCTATGATCAGGTCACCTGCAATCAATATCAACATGTTATAAACTTTTCTAACTTTTAAATCCATTATACATTTATACAAAATACAAAATATTCTAGTCCATTCAGTTAGATTTAGTATTCAATCAATTTGAAACTAAATCGAGCAAATCTAGCAATTTCGGATTACTGTTATAGAATTAGCCTATATAGAATGGCAGTTTTCGGATTCTATTGTAGAATTAACCTATATAGAATGATAGATTTCGGATTGTTACTTCAGAATGATACTTAGAAAAGCTTCCTACATACTAATATGAGATCATTTGACTGACAATCAAGCTTAATGTATTATTCTATTCATCATTAGAACAGAAATAATCAAATTACTGATCCTATTTCGATGAGTGTACATTCTACTTCATATTATTAAGTCCTAGGATTGATTTGAAATAGGGCATACCGAAATATATAAATATAGCTGCAATATTTTTAACTTTAATTTGAATTTTATCACAGGTTGCAAAATTTTATCAAGGTAAATATGTAAGGTAAATAGGAACTGTTTAACAGATAATTGCATCCGGTATTCTCAGTAACACGTAGACATACAGAAATTCGTATTCTGACTTAAGTGAGAGGTTTTTGAAATTCTGAAATATTTTTAGTTAAATTTTTAGAAACTTATTAGAAGAGAGATTTTATTGCCGTTTTCTGTACTGCTCCAGGCCTTATTAATAATTTTCAAATTTGGGTTGTTTTTGCTTGAAACTGACATAAAATCATATTTTATTGGTTCTTATTAACTTATTTTCCAATGCTTTTTTTTTTCAGTATCGTATAATTTATCAAAGAGAAGTTAATTTAGTTCCATTAAAGAACTAAATCGGTGAATTTGACATGTTTAAATTCATTAGAATCAGTTACAATTAGATAAATAAAGCAGATTATAGAGTTTGAAAGTAATTGTTTGTTGCAAATTTGAAGCAGTTACTGACTTCAGTATTATTTAAAATTGTCTTTGCAATGCAAAATACTGTCAAATAATAAAAATTGCATTTTTCAGTTCCTTTTCTTACTTAATCCTTTTTTCTCCAGCAGATTATAAACCGTATCAGCATAAACAGTTTTTTTTTTGGACACTGAATTAATCAACGTTGCGCATTTGTAAATAATATATACAAAATAAATATTATGTTGAATAAATTTCGAAAACTGTATAACGGTAGAAACTGGGGCTTACGAAAAAAAAAAAGCAAAATATAAGCCGTAATACCGAAAACCTTGTTTTCTACCAAGGCAAGAAAAAAAATCCAATTTATATCCATGTAATGAAATTGAAAATATTGCTATAGAATCAAAAATTTCTGATTTTCCATAATTTTTATTGTTAATTATCTTCAATAATATTTCGGCCTTCCTACACTTTCTTTTTTTATGCTGATTCTTTCATATACTATATTTATCTCTTTGTAACTTCATGAGTGTAGTAAGTGATTAAGTGTTCCCTCAATTTAGAAATTTTGTGCATTAAGAATTGTATGTTTTTATAATAATTTTACTAAACTAAAAGTTTCAAATTAGTTATGTCCTCGAAAATACTAATTAATTCAGTGTGATTTAGTTATGTAAGTGTCAATTTAGATTTTCACCGCTTTATTGTTGCAAGATTTTTAACACTAAACAAAATAAATATTGTTCTTTTGTATAATGTTCAGATCATTTCTAGTATTCGGAATATAGATTCTTTTTTAATGAAACCTGATTTTTAAAATTTTAAATTATCGAATCAAGTTTAAAAAAAACATGTTATTCCGAATAAAACACTTGTACAATAGAATTTCCGAAATTCAAAATTTTCCAAGTTTATGCTAGTTTATTGGTATGATGGCCTGACTTTATTAACTGTGAAGAAAAATCGAAACCTATTTCCTTTTGTTTTCTAAGAAAGAACTTTCGCACAAAGCTTTTCAGCCACTATTTGAAATATCGATGCTATTTCCCATATAAAAATCCAGCAAAATAAAACAAAAAATTATTCTTTAGAAGTTATCCTACCTCTTTTTCCAGAACAAGGCAAATTAATTTTCCATTCTTCCAAAAAAGAAAAAAGAAAACCGATCAGGAGATAGAAGAAGCAGACGACTTCAAAGGCCGCTGCCAACTTTCCGCGGAGAAACTTTCTCTCTTCTCTGCGAATCGACGCTATCTTGCCGACCACGGAGCTCAGGTGGCGGTCTATCAGCGACCCCTGGTGACCGGAGAGTTAATGATGCGAGATATCTATGGAACATATGGATGGGGGTGCGGGGTTTTCCAACCGACCGGAACTTCATGGAACACCTGGGGCTGAACAGTTTTCATTTGGAGTACGAAAAAAAAATGATGTTACAAAAAAGAAGAAAGAATCGAAAGATATAAATAGTTATGGTCCTTTTAAAAGTCATCAATAAAAAAAAAATGGTGGCTAGTCTTTGGATTAGACTATTTTTCTGTTCTTTTTCGATTCGTTCGATGTTGCCTTCTGGGGAAAGGTCTAGAGCAATTAGTCTCTTCTGGCAGCGGGTGGGAACGACGATATTTTAAGTAGATAATAGAAGTAATGAAATGGAACTGAAAATGTTCGGAGACACCGAAAAGAGATGAATTGCGAACAGCAATTCTAGTCGCAAGTGTTTCTAGAATGAAATACTGCGGAACTCTGCTATTTCGAAACTGTCGGAACCGCAATAAAAATCCAATCTATCCAAAATTCAAATATACGAAAAATTGTGCTAGAAAATAAGTATGCAAGAGATTAGAGCAGTTTTTTTTATTTATTATTATTTTTTTAATTAAGGGGACAGTGAACTTCAAAATAAGCAAAAATGAATGAAAATCTGAATTCTTCTTTTTTTTTTTATCGTTTCGTTACCAAAATATATGTTTATATTCAACTAAAATGGTGTTATAAAGTGTATTGTTCAATAAAATAAAAATTTGAAATACCTAAGAGGAAAAAAGTAAATCTAATGACTTATCTCAAAATGATATTTTAATTAGATTTAAATATCTTTGAAATGTTCCAGAGGTCTTAATTTTTGAAGAAATTAAATAGAATTGATAATAAAGATTTCGGTTAAACATTAAGAGAAAATAGGGTATGCATTTTATATTTCGATTTTTTTAGATAGTTAAAATATAATTTTAGTTCAGAAAAACATTAAATTCCTATGAAGTGTGCATGAAAATATTTTTAAAAAATTAGCATTTAATTATAATTACAAAATCATACACAGTTTTGTTCCAGATAGATTTATATTGGGAAATAAAGATAAAATAATTAAAAAAATTAAAAATTAAGTCCCCCGGAATATTTTGAAAATTTTGCAAATTATATATCTTTTAATTTTTAAATAAATATATATATCTATATCTTTTTTAAAGAAATTTGATAGACTTATATTTAATTCATAAGCAAAAAAATATTTCATAACCCTAAGTGAATAATTTGCAAAAGTGCCTAACAGAGTCCATCGTTCCTTTAAACATGACAAAAAAAATTCAACTTTGATATCTAGCCATTTTAATAAATAATACTGAAATAATAAACCAATAACAGAAGCTTTAAAAAACAAATTAATATAATTACAAATAATGTTTAAATGATAATTTCATAGCTAAATAAGTGCATACTCTTTTTGAAGAACGTAAGGTAAAGAGACTCTGCAATTCTAATAAACAAAAAATACACTCACTAGGAATACTTCATTTGTACAATAAAACCTCAATTTAGATGGAAAAATTCTCACCTAATTGGTTCAAATATTTTTTTCTATGAAGTGCGAAATTTTTGAGCAAAATGTTCATAGTAGTTTAGTTATATTAACGTACCGATGAAAAGCAACACTAGGGCTATTTTGGGACGGACCTCGTAATTTTGAACCGTGATCAGATGACGAGGACGACACTTGAGCTGGCACCCCGCTCTCCACGCCACACCACACCAGCGGGAGGACGTTTGGCATGACGGATTTAACGTGCAACAGACCCCCTTACACGACAGTTCTTCGGTGGAATCGGGTCTCGAACCTGAAACCCTACGGCTCACAAGTCGAGACCTTACCACCAGGCCACCGCGGCCTCACTGTTCTTAGTAATTTTTAATTGAGTAAACTGTTCCTAGAGAGAATCAAGAAACTTAAGAAGTAATTCACTGACAATGATCAAAAAAGTACGCCACGGTCGGAAACACACGTTTTTTTATAGTTTAGAATTTTGATTTCAAATTATAGAGCGTATTTTAATATTACGTTAAAAGGATATTCTAAGGACTGGAGATAATAATTCGAATTAAAAACATTCTAATTACAAAGTTCCGCAGTAGTTCAAAATTATGCAAAAGTAAATGTTCTTTCAATGACAGATTAAAAACGAGTTATTGAATAGAAAATGCTTTTACTTTGCAATGATATCAGTTTGATATTCATAACATTTTTTTAACTAATTTAAAACAAAAATTATAATACTATTATAAATAACCTTTTTTTTTTTTTCAAAATTGAAAGGGATATTAACCCTTTGCACTCAGAAAAGTAATTCGATGCATAATGCATGGAGTTTATTGCTCCAAGGAATAAATGCATACAATTAAGTTGAGATCCCCTGAAAAATGAGTCTGCATCTTTTTACAATTCTGTGGTTAGTTTTAACAATTAAAATTAAATAAACAAATAAATAAATTGTCAAAATGATGCACCGTCTTGAATGGTGAGTGACAGAAAACATTAGATGGCAAAGAATTAAAATCAATTCTAAATTCACTAATTATATGCATATTACATTTAAGAATTAAAACATGAAATAAGTTACTAATCACAATAGTGATTTCTAAAAACTAATTTATACAATGCTGCTTTCATTTAAAAATTATTATGCATCTGTAATGGCTTGGTTCAAACCTCTTAACTTGAACCGAGGGTCACAGATGCGAATGTGAATGTGAATTGACCAGGTGTGATACTCAGGATAAAGCCATATATACGAATCTGGGATCCGTTATATTCGTTAGAGTCAAATATTTTCCTTCTGATGTGGACATTTAAACAAGAGATGCAGATTCAGGGATCATCTTTATTTGATCACTGTTCAATTTCGTATCAGAACACCCTCAAGTAGCATCGGAAAGATTACCAAAGCTACACCAAAATATTTACAAACCCAAATATAAAAACAAAAAATTGGTTACAACCTTTAAACGCAGAAATCGTAGAAGTTTAGAAAGAAATATTCCATCAATACAAATATAAAAAGTCATTGCATTCACCGATAAACATCATAAGAAAGACTATTAGGCGAAGATGACCAAACAGGCTTCCGAATCTCTATTGTCTTTAAACGAAGAAAAGAAGCGAAACGGGAAACTTCAAAGAAACAGTGCACATTAAATCATAATCAAGTCGTTCAGTGGAGCATTTCGGAGTTTGAACTTGACACCTGTTTTCACCATTAACACCCCCCCCTTCCTCATATTGCGCAAAGACAAAAATTTCTAGTTCATAAACAATCAGGAATGCTGCACATCCTTAACGACTATCAACAAGACATAAAGTATAAAAAAAAAATCCATTGTACTTAACGGAGTTAGTATCTTGTCTTTGACATATGTAACCGATAATCAAGAGGTGAATTCATTCCTCCCTATACAGAATTGGAATGGTTATCCAGTTTTTTTGACGTAACACATAAAATTTCCGCATTTTGCTTCTGGTTTATAAAAAATTATAAGGTAATAATTTATTTAAAATTTCAGTTAATTTCATATATTACTGATAAAATGCTTTTTAAAAAAATGGTGTCGAATTTGCTTAGAAATATGTTGATATTTTTCAAATGGAATAAAATGTTTGCAAACCCGAAGTTCTTATTTTAAGATAATTCCGACTATGAATATCTACATGTTCTTCATTAATAAGAATATTTAATGGCATAAAAACTTTAATAAACTTGTTTCTTTTTTTAAAGTTATTATTCTATTAATAAAAATAAAATGCTCAAAAATCTTTACCATGAAGAAATCATGTTTGATTAATACTTGTTTCCAACAGAAGTTTGCATTTGATTTGCATAATATGAACTTTATGAATTTTACTTTAAAGCAGAATCATTAATTTTTGGAGCATTGTTGCAAAGAATTTCTTACAAAATATTTTATTGATTAAAAAAATCGAGTGAATTCTCCTTGTAGTTTTCTCGTATATTTTCATAACTGCCCATGATATATCACAAAAATAATTTTTGTTTAGACCTTATACAATCGAATTAGTTCTGTTAATATTAATTTAAATTCTCTAAAATCATACAAAATTACTTTTCGCTTAACATTTTTTCATTTTTTATGCCATAATTTGATTTTTTATTTGTTGAGTCAAAATTTATAATTCGAAGAATGTCAGAAAAGGACTTTTCGCCATTTTAATATCTTATACTTATCAATTCGATCATACCAGTTTGACTTCTGTGATATTTTTGAGCAAACATGAAATTAGTGCACAAAGCATAATATGAATAAACATGATTATTTTTGATATATAATTCTATTAGGCAATGGACAAAAATAAAATTGAATAGAATAATTGATATCAATAATTCTATTAGGCAAAAATAGAAAAAATTGCATAGATTAATCCTAGAATGTATTATTTTTTTATAAAAGAAAAGTATGTGTTTTGAACAGCATTATATAATTTAAAAAACACTATTTTTTTTTTAATTTAATTATTTTTTCCATAATTTTTTAAAAAAATTAAAATGTGTGAAATATCTACAATATGAATTAAATAATATCCCAATGACACAAATCACACAATAAGATTTTTGCAATATAAAAAAAAACTCCCTTTTTACCGATATATTTTTTACAATGCAAGGAAAAATATTTTTGATAGTATTTTTAATGTAGAATTATTTATACAACAGCCATCTTGGTATTTTCCCAAGTTTCCAGCTTAAATCTAATTCTAGTACCATTATTGCCATATATCGGTCTTTTCCGCAAATGTTTATCAAAAGTATATAAAAAAAAAAGGATTTCCAGAAACTCATTGTTGCCCTATAGAAATTTACGTGAAGCCTCATAAATGGAAATAAAAATGTGGAGCCATATGGCTACACGATGCATTGTAATTTTAATTTCTATTTCTGCTTTGGGCCTTAAAACAATTTTTTTCCTTTAATACACTATAAGAGGAAAAATATTTTTGGAGAAACTCCTTCAATATCCGGAAAAGTAATGTCACAAGATAATAATCATAAGATAATAATAAATAAAAAGCGTAGCTAGAAAAAATCATGCAACTGCTTTTCCAGGACAAGAAAAACATTGTATTTATAATAAATGGCACGCAAAGGCACTGTAGATAAGGAAAATGATTTTTTTACCGAGAAGATTTATTCCAATACAAGCTATTGCCATTAGTTACATTTCGAAAACTCTAGGAGATTGTAAATGACACAAGTTTAGATTAGCTAATAACACAATACATCCTATTTGCGACATTTATTGTTATTTCAATCCTTATAGGAATCTAAAGACAATAGGGATAGTTCAACATTTATAAAAATTAATTTTTTTAAAAAAAAGTATTAGCTATTTTACTTACTTTTTAAATTAAAAGTTGTCAAATTAATAATTTACAGGTTTAAATATTAAAATTTCTTTAACTCTATGCGCACTTTGTCATAAAAAGCGAAGAGATTAAGATATCTTTGTTGTATTTATATGTATTAAGCTTTTGCAATCATAACATATTCAACCAGGTAAATACGAAAATCTTTTTGACGTAAATACATATTATGCTTGAGTATGTGAAATTCAGTAAAATAATTGCAATAAAAATGTTATTTGAGTTCGAGTTTATTCAATCCCAAAAGGAGGAGGGGGGGGGGGCAAATAACAAAAAGTGGACATGAAGACATGAGATAAATCGAAAAAATCTGGGGGGAGAACAGACCTGATAGAGTCAATATACGATCAAATGCGCCACGCCAATCTAATTCTGGAATCCATAGCTTATCTCTACTAATAATAAAAATGTGTGTGTTTGCGTGCGTGCGCGTGCGTTTGATGTAAAACTACCAATTACCTTGGAAGACAACTCGGAGCAGTTTCTCTGAAAATTAATTAGAATATTAATAAATTAAAAATAAAATAGAATTTTGACGTCTTCTTACGATAACCTTTAAAATATTACAACTCAAATATGGTTTTTATGTCATCTTAAAACGGAAAAAAATTATTATGTCAACTTTATTATTTTAACATTCGTGCAATTTTTAAAAAAAATTAACAGTTTTTTTTATTTTCTTATTTATTTATTATTATTATTGCTTCATTTCCAATAGATTCATTGTAAACTTCTTAGTAAAATTTTGGGAAAACGTGAGCTTTATTGCACAAAACCAAACAATAAACATTGATGATCCCAACGGGGATGAATTTCCTGAAGAAAACGTAAACGTTGAAATGAATCGAGCATTTGATCATTTGAAACCCTGTTTATATTTTTAAAATAATACAAGCATGAACAATATATGAACTATAGAGAAATACGTGTCGGTAAGTAACAATTAAGAAATTATTAATTGCTATTTTAAAAATAAATTATATACAGCCTTGAGGTATGAATTTTCTGTTGAAGTGATTAAAATATAGTTGATTTTATTCAATCCTGTTACTGTTATTAAATCCAGCTATCGTTAAGTCTCGAAATGACCAGATTAAGCAACAGCTACAGTCTTACACTGTATTTTTTTTAGTTATCAAATTTATAAACAAATAAAATTTCGAAAAAGGTGCTTCGAACTCACGAAAATCTGAAATGTGGAAATTCATCATAATTACTAAGTCGAATGCTTTGATGCTTGCAATCCTACTCTTTGCTTCGGAGGCCAAAAAGTAAAAATGGAAACAACATCATATCATGCATGTTAGATAATAGATAACATGTGTATTTGTCACGTGATTGCAGAGTTACATAAATTTATTACATTAATAAAATAAAATTTAAAGAAGCATGCTTTCTGTTTTGTAAAAGTTTTTTTAATTTTATTATTATTTTTTATTATTTTCTACACTGACCCAGTTTTTCAAAAAGATATAATGTTTGATAGACTCCTCTAGGAGAAAAATGTCTGAAGCACATTATAGTCAACAGGAATAGAACAAAATTACATATATACAAAGAAATAAAAATAATGAAAAACTTTGAAAATGTTATTATTAATAATGTTTACATGCATTAATAATAAAGAATGCTTACAAATAAAAAATAATAATTAAAGCTTATAAACACTTTCACATGCTAATTTTTAAACACGTATTATAAATATAATGTATTTATGTGTAGGTAAAAATTCATAAACTAAAAAAAAAAGCGTCGTCTAATGTATGCAATAAAATTAAAGGAAACAAAATAAAACACACATATACACTCCAATATCTATAATCTTATTTATAAATAAAAAGAACTATATCGATGAATTTAAAAACAAATTAAATAACGTTATGTGCATTAAACAAAAAAATGTAAGTTAGATCTGGATGCAAAAAGAATTCCGCAGATTTAAATTTACTCAGATTCTTCCGAAAGAAATCTCCGCAGATTTAAAAATAGCCTATTTGTTAAAAAATAAATTTTTGAACCATTCTTTTAAAACTTTCTGCAGATAAATAATGGTGAGTGAAACAAGGATTCTAAAACTCCTCAAATGGTCTATATGTTCCTTATAAAAAGTAGGCCAGAGCTTGGAACTCAAAAGACATTGAGGCATTAAGTATTTGAAAATTGTAAAATTCATCGAAAGGAAGGCTTGAATTAATCTGAATAGAATAACAAACTACTGATAGAACATACATATGTTTTTTTTTATGAAATTAGAAAATAATGGATATTATTTAGGATTTTTTAAAACATATAATAAGGAAGTAAAAAAAAAAGGTGAGGTAATGTCCACTGAAATGTTTCAGTAGTGCTAACCCTTCAGCAGATTGACAACCTCGCTTAATTGTTGAGAGAATGAAGGATTCAGTTGGCCGTGCTGTTTATTCACCTCTTAACGTTCCAATCCCCCCCCCCCCCTCTTTCCAACGATGTTTAGATTCCATATGGAACTGCAGTCAAGGAGACGGTTTCTCTTTGGGAAACTATTCGTCGTCGTTTGCATGGAAAGCTCGTTCAAGCGCGAGTGATGCGTTTTATATTAAAAATTAAACGTTCCCCTGCATGCGGGGAATGCCTTCAATGTATGCAATGTTTTGTATTCGCGGAACGAAAACAAAGAGAAAATAACGTAGAATGCTTGTCCTGTGGATTCTTGTTTTATATTTGTTCTGCTTGGTCTTCTAAGAACTTCTTTTAAATATTTTGATTCGACGAGAAAAATGAATATTGTTCGTCTATTTTTGTCGTTCGGTGGGAAGTTTTGAATCTTTAAACATTTGGTAGTTACGTTAAATTCGTGGAATTTTACATCTTTGTTTTGTTGCTAACTAAGAAATTTGTTATTGAATTTGTTTTTATCTACATTTTTCTCTCAATAAATCATAAAAAGCTTTTTAGAAAACGAATATAAAGAACAAGTCGTTTATGAGAATTTAAAATAGAAGCTGCATGGATTCAAAAAGTAAAATGGGTCTTTCTGTGCAATGCTGTTTGATTTCCACTGACAATTATTTGGGATTTTAATGTAAGAATATACTATTTTTGTATGAGAAAACCGTATATTATTAAAAATTTCAAAATATTAAATAAGAGCATGAAATAGAAACTAAATGTTTATAATAAATTTAAAATTTCTAGCATTTAATAAAAATGTTTTAGAAAGAACAAAGTGTACTTTTTAAAAGTAGAACACTTACATTTTATTAAGAAAATGATTATTTGAAGATACTATACTTATATTAAAACGCATTTTGCAAACATTGTACTTATCAAATAATATTTGCAAATATTGCGCCAAAAATTACCACTTTATTTGGGAGTATAGCATCTCTGAATAAAATTTTTTATTATCCTTTAATTTCAAATCCAATGCTCCTTTTGTAGAGATTTCTAAATGCATAAAGATATTTAATGTTATTTTGCAAGATTTTCTCATTTTTTTGCTAGAAATATAAGATTTTTTTAACTTCTATTTAATATAGTTTTAAGTGCTGATGTCCCTTACATTTGATAGAGATAGATAAACTGTTGGGGATATATTTGCTGAAACTTCCGAGAAAAAAACTATAATATTTAATAAATTATAGATAAGAACTGAAGCTTAATGATCTACATAATCCTAAAATATTTTACTACCAACTAAGTTTAAACAACTCGTTATAATTAATTGCCATAAATACAAAATCATTAATTCAAAATTTTAAATCTGATGAAAGTTGTCAAAAAGTTGTCAAATTAACAGCTATTCAAAATTTTAAATGATCAACAGCTAAAACAAAGAAATTAAACTCTGTGATATCGCATAGCAAATCAAAACTGTGCTAAATACATAGTCATTTTGTTTTCCTTCACGATTTAGCTGTTTACGAAATTGAATTTTGGTCAATCAGTTTGAAAAATTATGTTTATAAAATTCAATTCTTATACGATTTTAATGTCTTTTTACAAACCAAACTGATTTCCTAACATATTTAAAATAAGTTTTAGTCTAATTCTGCCTGCCCTTTATTTTATACTAGCCGCCTTTGGCTACCAGCCGGTTCGCCAGTATTACCGCTAGCTACAATTTTCAATTAAATATTTTAAGTAACTGGTCTCTTAAAGGATTCTCAAACAAAACATTTTTAATCTTCAAATTTTGATAGTCATACCAAACTTATACTGTTTAGATCGTTTCGTTCAATTTACTATATATATTTTGCTAATTTGTTGCCATTTCCGGTAAAACTTCAACTTTAATTAAAAATGTAAATGACGAAATTGCAATTAATATTAAGATATTTTTTAATAAAACCAAGCGTTTTATTTTATTAATCATCTTTATTGTTATTTATTAATTATTATTATTATTGAATATGAGTATTGCAAACAGAATCGCTCGGTATTTAAATCTTATGTTAACTACAAAATATTTTTCATAGTTTATGTAATATCTCAAACAATTATTCAACAAAAATTTCTGAGATTCAGTATAAAATTCAGTTTTTAGTTTTGCTTTCAAAAGGATTGAAATGAAATCAATAATAATATTTTGTTCCTGCTTATAAATATATTTCAAAAATTATGAAGTCTAAATTTAATGCAGTAAGGTATCATATTCTGATAAATATTCTGGACACACCAAATTTTAAATAAATGAATGAATGTTTCTATTTTCCACGATCAACTAAGACTTATTTATGAAGTTTTAAATGTTAAAAATTTATAAAAACTCACCATTTTCATAATCTTAGGCCAATTAATCTTCAGAAACCTGCGCGCTTATTGGCGTATTTTCTTTGAAACGATCGATGAAAAATCTGAATTTATCCTTTTTTTATTGAATAGTGATATTCAAATCTTCATAAATCAGTCTGTTTAAGTGATTTGAAATTAACTCTTAAAAGTCAGTGATTTAATTGATTGGAAATTAACTCTATGGCCACCATAAAATCTGTGCTTTCTCTTGTGGTGTATGCATTCTCCTTAATATCCGATCGAATAAAACATCACATACAAAAGTACTACATAGAACAAACACATCAAAAGTAAACATAACATTTCAATAGTTGCCAAAAACAAAAGAGAGAAAAATGCAATTAATAAGCAGACGATATTTAGAAAAGTACAGATATTTAGACTGGAAAATGAAATTTTCTGAAATTAAAAACACGCGCAGACGATATTTACAAAAGTAAAAATATTCAAACCTGAAAAGGAAAATATATGAGTTATTCCATCAATAAATGCCATAAGTTTGTTTACATCTTCATTATTTTATGAGTCATTAAATATCAAAATGGATCGGGGACTGAATAAACACCCTGTATAGAGAGTGTAAAAGATCATAAAATAATTTTTCTTGAATTTATTTTCTAGAAAAAATAATATTTCAAATTTGTTTCATTTCTTACAGACACTTGCCCAAAATTATAATTTTGCAGATTTCATTTCCAAAAAGATTTAATTTATTTTCAGTTAGAGCTTTAATCAATGTGATGGCAACACTTTGAAAAAAGCTATTTTTTTCTCATGAATGCGAAACGTGCTTAATCCTCATTTTTATTTTTGGCGAAAAAAATTATTGAAAAACATAGTTAAAATATTTATTTAAAAATTCATTAAAAATAGAAATTTAATTTTGAGATTAAAACAGTAGTATCATTTAAAAGATAAATTTTTTATCTTTAACTTCATGTAAAAATCTTTTTTGTGCGGTAATATTTTCGGCAGTTATAGCAGAAACATGTCAAAATTTCGCTTAATTTTTAAATAAATAAAATTCTAGTGAAAAATTCGAAAAAATAACCCCCAGGTGCACATTCCCGACCTCCAAGGTATATACGTGCCAAATTTGGTAGCTGTAGGTTGAATGGTCTGGTCTGTAGAGCGCCAACACACACACACACGCACACACACACACACACACACATTGAGCTTTATTATAAACTAGCCGCCTTTGTCGACCAGCCGGTTAGCCAGTATTACCCCTCGCTACAATTTTCAATTAAATATTTTAAGTAACTGGTCTCTTAAAGGATTCTCAAAAAAAAAAAACGTTTTTAATCTTCAAATTTTGATAGCCATACCAAACTTATACTGTTTAGATCGTTTCGTTCAATTTACTATATATATTTTGCTAATTTGTTGTCATTACTTTTACAATTTACTATATATATTTTGCTAATTTGATGTTGGCAAAACTTCAATTTTAATTTAAATTGTAAATGATGAAATTGCAATTAATATTAAGATATTTTTTAATAAAACCAAGCGTTTTATTTTATTTATCATCTATGTTATTAATTAATTATTATAATTATTGAATGTGAGTATTGCAAACAGAATCGCTCGGTATTTAAGTCTTATGTTAACTACAAAATATTTTTCATCATTTATGTAATATTTCAAACAATAATTCAACAAAAATTTCTGAGATTCAGCATAAAATTCAGTTTTTAGTTTTGCTTTCAAAAGGATTGAACTGAAATCAATAATAATATTTTGTTCCGGCCTATAAATATATTTCAAAAATAATGAAGTATAAATTTAATGCAGTAAGGTATCATATACTGAGAAATATTCTGGACACACCAAATTTTAAATAAATGAATGAAGGTTTCTATTTTCAACGATCAACTAAGACTTATTTATGAAGTTTTAAATGTTAAAAATTTATAAAAACTCACCATTTTCATAATCTTAGGCCAATTAATCTTCAGAAACCTGCGCGCTTATTGGCGTATTTTCTTTGAAACGATCGATGAAAAATCTAAAATTATCCTTTTTTTTTATTGAATAGTGATATTCAAATTTTCATAAATCAGTCAGTTTAAGTGATTGGAAATTAACTCTTAAAAGTCAGTGATTTAGTTGATTGGAAATTAACTCTATGACCACCATAAAATCTGTGCTTTCTCTTGTGTTGTATGCATTCTCCTTAATATCCGCTCGAATAAAACATCACATACAAAAGTACTACATGGAACAAACGCATCAAAAGTAAACATAACATTTCAATAGTTGCCAAAAACAAAAGAGAGAACAATCCAATTAATAAGCAGACGATATTTAGAAAAGTACAGATATTTAGACTGGCAAATGAAATTATCTGAAATTAAAAACATGCGCAGACGATATTTACAAAAGTAAAAATATTCAAACCTGAAAAGGAAAATATATGAGTTATTCCATCAATGAATGCCATAAGTTTGTTTATATCTTCAATATTTTATGAGTCATTAAACATCAAAATGTGTCCGGGACTGAATAAACACCCTGTATAGAGAGTGTAAAAGATCATAAAATAATTTTTCTTGAATTTATTTTTTAGAAAAAATAATATTTCATATTTGTTTCATTTCCTACAGACACGTGCCGAAAATTATATTTTTGCAGATTTCATTTCCAAAAAGATTTAATTTATTTTTAATTGGAGCTTTAATCAATGTGGTGGCAACACTTTGAAAAAAGCCAATTTTTTCCCATGAATACGAAACGTGCTTAATCCTCATTTTTATTTTTGACGAAAAAAATTATTGAAAAACATAGTTAAAATATTTATTTAAAAATTCATTAAAAATAGAAATTTAATTTTAAGATTAAAATATTAGTATCATTTAAAAGATAATTTTTTTATCTTTAACTTCATTTAAAAATCTTTTTTGTGCGGTAATATTTTCGGAAGTTATAGCAGAAACACGTCAAAATTTCGCTTAATTTTTAAATAAATAAAATTCGAGTTAAAAATTCGAAAAAATAACCCCCAGGTGCACATTCCAGGCCTCCAAGGTATACACGTGCCAAATTTGGTAGCTGTAGGTTGAACGGTCTGGCCTGTAGAGCGCCAACACACACACACACACACACACACACACACACATTGAGCTTTATTATAAGTATAGATATAGATTTATAAATCATTTTAATTTAAAAAGTTTGTAATTTTTTTCGTAGATCCTCAGTTAAAATTATAGAGAAGTGAATGTACGGTATTTTTATAAATAATTTTGCATTTAAAGGTGCTATTATTGAAAATATTACTATCCACACGTATATAAAATAGAATATATGTCCCAATGTGTCTTTATTTTATAAATTTACAGCTTTTCTCAATATTGATGAAATTTGCTGCATTAAGTGCTACACAGAAAGTACAAATAAGGGGGAAAAACGTTGTCAGCTTATAAATTAAAATTCATTATCAACAATCAAAATTTACTAAGAATTTAGCACAATTTTATCATGCTTTCACTGTATCTTTCGGGAATGTTGTTTAACAAAGAAAATATTTACCCCATTTTAAAATCTTAAACTGAGGTTTTTAATAGTTCCGATTTAATTGTAGTACAATTTTTTTTACCAAATTTTTAAAAATATTGAACAATATCTTTTATGATTTGCAACGGCACAAATTTATTTTTATTGTAAAACCAATTAACTGAATTTCATACTTTTGTAATAAGATTTGTGAGATTTAATTCTTTAAACCCGCATTTCTTGAGATTGAAATATTTTTATAATGAATTTTCTTAGTGCAGAAACTACTTTTGGTTAAATATTACAATACAAATCTTTTTATCATCTTAATTTTTCGTATTTAAAATGAGAATGTCAACTAAAATCTGTCGATTTTAAAAGCTTTCGATAGTTATTTTTTTTCGGAAGTTATTAATATTTGTAATATAATCTTAAAAATTTTGAATTCTTTTGAAACAAATAAAAAATACCCGACAAATTCTAAAAATAAAAGAGAGATTTCAAAAAAATAAAGATAAAAGTAGTTCAAAACCTCATCATTGCCAGATTATAGAGTAGCTAGGAATTTCCTTATTTCCAAACCGTCTACGTCTCTTCAATTACTTAATAAATTATAAAAATACAAAAAAATCAAAGAAAAAAATTGCACGGTAATAAAATTCAAATCATTGAAAAAGTAAAAATTTAAATTTTACGATTGTGAATTTTTGTGGAATAATCTGCTATTTAGTTACCACGGAAGAAAAATTTCAGTTAATTTTTAATTATGCATATTCTTGGTTTCAATATATTTTGGAATTGTTCTAATTCTGATATCTTTTCTTTTACATATTTTGATCAAGAAAAACTTACCTAAATTCAACTTTTACTGTTAAAAAAACTCACTTTTTGAAAATTCTTAAAATTTGGCAATTTATAAATTCTAACGATTAGTATGATGCTTTATGGTTTATTTTGACAGGAGATATAAAAAAGCTAATTTATTTTCATGTACATTCTAGTTTCGATTAAATTCAAAATTTTCAAACATTCCAAATTAGGTGTAAATTTCACTATTTCCGAATTCCATATCAATGGTTATAATCTAAAGCTTTTAACAGTTATTAGAATTAAGGAAACATACTTGTTTGTCTAAATTATATTTATTGTGACTAATCTTATACTTCATATAACATAACTAGCCAAGTCAAAGGCATCCCAGATGATATACCAATAACTGATAAAGCATAATGTTACTAAAGTGCAGTAATTTCATGAAAAACATCCATTGGCATACTGTGCTAGTAAATAATGTTTAATCTGTTCTTCTTAATTGAGGGAAAATGTCGATTTGGATAGCTAAAGTCGGATGGAAGTGGTAAATATTTATAAACAATTCAATAAACACATCGAATATTGCTCAGAAATTATTATTGAATTTTTAAATGCAGTTTGATATAAAAATATAACTTTTCCTCCCAGAGAATGAACTTACTCGAATAATAACAATTTTTATTTCCCAAACATTCGTAATTTATGAGCAACTTACTCTCTATTTTATTAACAGTAATTAGCACTGAAATCTTGAAAAAGGTTATTCACAACTTTTAAGACCATTCTTTGGAAAAAAAAAGAGTTTTAAGACAAATATACTGTTAAAAAAATTTAATAATAGTAATCAAAAATAATAATTTCGAAATTTTAAAAAAGATACCATTTAATAAATACAAAAATCAAATATCATTTCTGAAGTGTTCGCTACCACGACATACATTTGTGGTTAGGACTATATAATTAGATAACTTCTTTGTACTTTTTTAACTTTAGTAGGAAAAAGGTAATCTAATTAAAATGTAAATGTCTAATTATAAGGTAATGTAAGTAATGTAATGTCTTAAATTAAAGGTAATCTAATTAAATGTTAAATCTAAAAGGTAATCTAATTAAAATTAAATGTAATGTCCTCTAGGGCTCACACCTACATCGTATTAAAAATGGGATCATCGTACTAAAAATAGGTAAATGTATACTAATATCATTAAAATAACTTTATACATCTTATCTATCTAACGCATCGAAATTTATCGCGAGGAGGTGTCAACAGAAATAAATAAAAAGAGGATAAAAATTATTGGGGAAAACTGGATACCGCAAATGCTTAAAAATTAGAAGTTACATTTTTGTAACAATAAATTAGCAGAATCAATTCATGCACACAATAGACGTCAAGTACCCACAACAGTTTAACCCTCCAACTGCTTATTTTGCAATTTCCTCGTTCGGAAGGCAGTCGATTTTTCTGCTGTAACCTTCCATTTTTCCGAGATGTTTTATTTTTTTACTACCATAGCAGCGAGGTATATCATGCTATTATCCGGCAGCGTACAATAACAGTAAATTTCGTTTTAAAAATATGTGAATTTATTTGTAAGTATTCCATCTAAATAGTGAGTTTAAAAAAAATCTGCAATCAGAGGATTAATTTTAAAATCTACTCCATATTTTAGAGAAAAAAGCACATATTGTCACAGCATTAAAAAAAATTAAAAAAAACTGAAATAAGATGCCATGATCTGTAATTATTGTCATAAGACTGAAAACAATAAACATCAAATGATGGATGAAAAAAATGTCAAATTTTATATTCAATAACAGTTTTATATTCAATTACAGTTTTATATTTAATAACAATTTTATACTCAAAAACAGTTTTATATTCAATAATAATTCAATGACTCAATCTCTGTTTAAACCAAGTTAGAGAAGAGCATAAAGTTGCTTGTATTGCCAGATATCTGAAAAACTTCATATTTAGATCACACCTATCTAGAAACGGAATCGTTCGCAGAAATCGGGTCATCCTTTTTAAAAAATGAATTATTGAAGTAAATAGGCTGCTAAAGATCATTTTCTTGCTATAAACCTGTTCTCGAAACTTGATTGGAAAGATTTAAAAAATTTTAATGGCACCTACCTCGTGACCTACGTTTTCTGTGCTTTTCTCCGTCAGAGAAAGAAGACGTTGAAATTGGGATAGGATTTCCCATTTATGAAAATGAAATTCATTCGTTAAAATATTTTAGAAATTGCTTGCCAAAAATTACTGAATTATTTCTTTTTAAATGCTGCAATAAAAATTTCTATACTAAAAATTTGGTCGGAAATGATGATATAATCACCGATGATAGTATAAATACGCACTAAGGAAATACAATGCAAATTCAATGACTACATTTGCAACGTCATTGCGAAAGCATTCGAGAAATTTACAATAGAAAATAAATGGTAACGATGAGTTATATTACAGAGTACCGGGTTGAGTGAATTCATTAAATCTCCATATCAGAATCTGAAAGTGAAAATATTTTTTTTTTTTTGTTTACTAAAAAAGGAGAAATATTTATTGGCATAACATTTGTGATTTGCGCTGTCTAATTGTATTAAAAAATAAACTATACTATAAAAGATTAGAAATTTTGAAAAATTCAATCGAAATTATTAAGGAATTTTAACATGATCATTATCGTCGCTCACTGCCTTCTAATTGGATTGTGTAGTATTGGACAGCTTTTTATCATAAGAGATTCGTTTAGTGTTGTAGCTTTTTAAGGCGCTAGCAATAATAATTCTTACACAAATATTTTTCATTTAAATGGGAAGATTCGAATAGAAATTAGTTTCCAGACAAATAAATATAAATAAGACATAGTGGAATTTCAAAGAATCGATATCACAATCCTATGATCAATGTGGACATCTAATTGTGGCATCTAATATCTAATTGTGGGTTGTATTGCATCGTTCTGTGACATTTCTTCCTTTTGTTCCTAAAATAAAATAATACACCTTTCTGTTAACTTGTGGCCTTTCCAAATTTATCAGAAATAAAGTAAGCGATAAATTATGTTACAATTTGAGAAAAGCTGATTTGCTTTGCAAAAATGATCCAAATTTGATGGACAAATATTAACACGAAAAGATTACTGAAATTATCGAAGTTACAAACGAACTTTGAATAAACAATAAAGGTTTCAGAAAAGGGATTTATTTTATTTAAATGCAAAAAATTTGATGCCTAACCAGTAAAAACAAAAAAATAATAATAATAATAATAAAACAGAAGAACAGTGCGTGGCTTTGATATTGCATTTGTCAAAATGACTTCATATCACTCAAAATATTTGTCCAATTCATTTGAAATTCTCAGAGAATTCAGACACAAATCCAGAGATAATTTTAAATATAAAATTCAAAAATCGGTGTTTTCATCAATTTTAGAGTACCTTAATATATTTTGAATTCAAAACAAAATAATAGAATTTAATTTAGATTTATTATCATAAGGTTAATGAATATGCGCAACTTTAATGTAAAAGACAAAAATTTTAAAAGAATTAAACGAGGCTAAAAAAATACGAATACTAAATTTTACTAACGAAAAATAGTTATAAAATGTAGTAAGAAAAAGAAAAGAAAAGAAATAAATAAATTATTATTTGAAGCAGGAAAAGAAGTGTTCTTAACGTCACAAGCAGCATTGTAAGATGAAAAATGGAATCGAAATATGTCTGTCTTTTTGCAATCACGTGAGAATGAATTCAAATCATTGGATTCACCATTCCTTTCTAACATAATGAAATATGTTTTATTTATTATCAATAAATAAAAAGTTAAAATGTAAAATATTTTTAAAAAGTGAAAATAAATACATCTCTAAATTTATCTTTACTGTTTAGTTCATTTCATAATAAAATTTCCGTGTTCGAAAAGAGAATGCTTTAAGAATTTGTGGAAGAATCAACACCCTTGGTAAAAATGTAATCAGTTGAAGAAAAAAAAAAAAAAAGAAATTCTCGCAAGCGACCGAATAACTTCTCCCTAAACGCTATTTAAAGTATTCAGAATGAATTTATTCTGTTCAGCTTGTTATGCAAACATTTTACCCTCAGACGATAATAAGGTTCATTTTAGGCAGAGCAAAAGAATTAACGAACACGAATAATATCTCTAAAAAAAATTTTTTTTTCTTTCGACGTTATTTCTTACCACTTTGCTCCAGTTCGAATTGAGGCAATTAAGTCACTTTTTTCACCAAGTCCTCACTTCTTCAAGAAACGTGTTATATTGGTGTTCCGAAACGAAAAAGGGCATTATTAAATCGTTCTAAGGTTGAAGTCTCGAATAAAAAGAACAACGATGAAAGAATAGAAAAGGCGGGGGAAAGCTGGCAGATGATTAAAAAAAAAGTGTTGCTTCGTAAACAATGTTTGTGGCACGTTCGCGGTCATAATGAAAGCAACCTTAGCAACATGGTTGAGTGGCCAAATTGGAATTGTTCTGGTAAAGTTGTTTTCATCATAGATGTTCTGCAACGCGTCAACACTTTAAACTGCAATTAAGTCACCTTTCTTTCTGACAACTTTTCTACTTTACCGCCTTTTTTTATCATTTGATTTTATTCAGCAAAAAAATTTTCCACTGCTGACAGAATAATAGCTCTCATTGTTAAACTAGGCGAGAAGAAGTAAAAGCGGTAATTGTATTATAATTGAGCAAATGTTGATCTGACACATTTTGTTGAAATTTGCTAATGAGATGATGCTATTTAGAAGGCGGAATGAGAAATGTTGCTTCAGTCGACAATATTTTAGGGATCTATTTTACATGTCACTCACTACCCAATTGAAAGATTTTTTTCAATGACAGTCTTCTGGGAAGCATGAATTACTACTCAATATAGATATGAACGTTCACACAAACCCATCAAAACGCATTGAATTTTTAAGTAGAATAAATATATTTCTAATCACATAATATAAAAAGTGAGGAAAGGTCAATTCTTGAAAATGTTCCATTGCCAATTTCTTAATATTATATAAACAATTCTTTATCTTTTTTTTGTCTCCCTATTAATTTTTTTTATT
Organism: Argiope aurantia; assembly: GCA_026543865.1. Classification (NCBI taxonomy): domain Eukaryota; kingdom Metazoa; phylum Arthropoda; class Arachnida; order Araneae; family Araneidae; genus Argiope; species Argiope aurantia. Next base: position 224,120 of record JAPMOR010054877.1, on the reverse strand, counting down.
GAAAAGCTAAATCTTTTTTTAAAGAATTTATTCTTATTTGCATATACACTAAGGTGACAAAAGTCATGGTATACCTCTGAATGTGTCGTACCTCCCTTAGCTTGACGAAATACAGGTATACGAATTGACAGGAACAGGACTTGAAGAACAGGGATTAATTTAATAAGTCATTGGAAGTTCCCTGCAGAAATTTTGAACCATGTTGCTTCTATCGATGTCCATAATTGCGAAAGTGTTGCCTGTGCAGGATTTTGTGCTCGTACTTATCTCTCGATTATGTTCCATAAATGTTCGATGAGATTCATGTCGGCGGTCTAAGTGGCCAAATCATTCCCTGGAATTGTTTAGAATGTTCTTCAAACCAATCGCGAACAGTTGTGGTCTGGTGACATGGCGCATTGTCATCCATAAAAATTCCATCGTAGTTTGAGTACACGAAGTCCATGAATGGCTACAAATGGTCTTCAAGTGACTATACATTACCATTTCCAGTTAATGATCAATTCAGTTGGATCAGATGACCAAGTCAATTAATTGTATCATCAACCCACACCATTATGGAGAAACCACCAGCTTGCACAGTGCTTTGTTAACAACTTGGGTCCATGTTTTCGTGGGGTCTGCGCCAAACTTGAATCCTACCATCAGCTCTTACCAAATGAAATCCTGATTCCTCTTACCAAGTCACGGTTTTCCAGTCGTCTAGAATCCAACTGATGCCACGAGCCCATGGCGGAAGGTTATGCCTGAAGTTAGGTATTTTCGGTCCACTCTTGACACTGTTTATCGCTGAATATTGAATTCCCAAAAGATTTCCCGATGTAAAATGTCTCAACCTTTACCAAGCTCCAACGACCATGCAACTTTCAAAGTCCGTTAATTCCTGTCGTGCGGCCCAGAAACCTTTTCACATGAGTAACTTGAATACAAATGAAAGTCCTATATATGCACTATTCATTCATACATTTTGTAGACGATACTACTGCTATCTGTATTTGCATATTGCCATTCCATGACTTTTGTCTATATTGTAATAAAATGATTACTGGTTATAATATTTTTAATCTTTTGGTCTAAAAAACCTATAATTTTGTCAATAAATTATAAATGAAAAGTTTTTTTTTAAATAATATTTAATTAATTTTTTTATACTTTGCATTATCAGTATTTTTTATAATCTAGTGCTAATTTTTATATTAAATGCTCTTTTTAATTTTATAACTTTTGCATAAAACTATCCATAAATTCATTTTATTTATTCTGTTTCATTCTATTAGCATATTACTTTAAATACAAATAAAAGAAAAAAATGAAATAAAACTCCATTAGAGTTTATAAACTTCACATTTGTTCAAAAAGAATATCGAAATTCTAGAAATTCAAATTCGCATTCTTTGAATAGAATCTGAAATTAAATAATTTATTTTAAAAAAATATGTTTTTGAAATATAGATCCTCGAAACTCATAATAAAATTTAACTTATTTCTTAGTATAAAGAAAACGTGTCAAACTCGTTTCCAAACTCGATAGGACAACAATAAATATCTTTCATTTCTACTGAATTACTACGTTCATTAAGTGTACACTCTTGATCAGTTTGGTATGGATATGAGTGGAAAGGAAGATATGAAGCATTTTTTTTTTAATTTTATGGAAAGAAAATGAGAGAAGTGCTTTAAATTATGTAAAGTAAAATTTGGAAAGCTGAAATTAATTTTACAGCAAAACGAATTCTGAAAACTTCAACAAAATAACTATGATTAACTTATATTTCACATCATCTCATTTTTGAAAGGAAGGATTGGATTGTGACATTTGATGGCGCAAGAGCCGTACCTGGCTTTACTGAGACAGACATACGGTTAAAAGATAAAAAGAGTAATTCTATTTAAAGTTTAGTAAAAAGGTAAAAAAGGATTAATAAAATAACAAAACAACCAATGTCTTAAAATTTGCAAACAAAAAGTTTAAAAAGTAGTGAAATAAGGTTTTCAACAAACCCTTTTTAGAGACTGCCACTTAGTAGATAAAGAAAAGTGATTATTGGGCTTTCATTTGGGATCTTACACGCAAAGTATTATGTACAAACGAGTATTATGTACAAAGTATTATGTACAACGAGAGGAAAGATAAAGAAATCAAGAAACAAATAAATATATAAAAATACAAACATTTCACATAATGGTTCAATGTATTCTATAGAATAATATGACAAGTTTAATGAAAAATTAAATTTTAAAACACAAAATAATATGCAAATAAAAATGGTAGGAAGGGCAACCTGCTTAAATGCACAACATTTATATAAACGTATTGAATAAAAGGGCAAAAGTAAGTAATATTTTAAAACAAGGAAAACAATTTCTTGAAGAAAAAAGCAATATTTGAAAATAGGAAGAAAAGAATAACTACATACAACACAAACACACACATACAGTCGCACACACAAACATACATACTCTAGGAATTTTTAAAGTAATATAGAGGAACGAAATAATAAAATAAATGTAGTGACGAACGCCTGATAACGAGCGCCATCTGCTGGCCAACAGGCGTTGATGCTTGTTAGACGGAGTGCAGACGAGACGAGATGAGTCTGAACGAAAGTCAAGACGTGTGAGACGAGACAGGTCTCTGAACGAAAGACGAGATGGCACATGTGAATTAATCCTGCGACGTATTCGACGAAATCTATTTAATGTTCATTTCTTTTATGTTAATGTAATTGTTCGTCCTAAATATAATTAAATGTGCGTGATTCTAAATAGTAGTGATTCCTGAGTCCTACAAATATGGGGGTTCGACCGGGATTTTAACAAAGACCGGTACATAGACGAAAGAAGAGCCAAACAGGAGTGAAATTCGACGTTCTACAATAAACCTCTTGGATACCAACTCCTTGTGGACTGACGTAGTGTGGATCGACGTTGAAGAAATTGTGAGTACAATTTTGATTTATTCTCAAGTATGGCATTTCTTGCACGAGCACGAAAGAGCGACTTACTAACTTTAGTAGACGAATTAGAACTAACGGCCCCACAGGATGCCAAAGTGCGACAGTTAGTTGCAATGATTACAGAGTCTAAAGACTATGACGAAGATTTCGTAAAAAACTTACTTTTACTATCACTCAGGAACGCGAAAGGTTAGATGCTGAAAAAGCCGAAGCCGAAAAAAATGAGCGCGAATATACTTTGAAAAAGTTAGAACTTGAGTTAAAAAGTAGAGAAAATACTTTAACTGTATCAGATATGCCTAACACTGATATATTAAAATTGCTGAAGAATTATGATAATAGCGGAGATATAAGTGTTTATCTTTCGTTATTTGAGAAACAACTAAGTAGGGCTAATATTGCAAAAGAAAACTGGATTTCTTATTTACTCGGGTTATTACCATTAGATATAGTCAATTTAATTGCTCGTGAACATGATCCATCAGCTAATGACTATGATTACATAAAATAACTGTTGCTTAAAAGATTTTAATTAACTTCCGAACAACTCAGGCAGAAGTTCTTTACTCACAAACGAGATTCTTCTTCTTCATGGCGGGATTTCGGTTTTGAACTGAATAACTTTTTTGAGGAATGGATAAATTGTTTAGAAATAACCGATTTTGAAGATTTAAAGCAGCTAATGGTCGTTGACCAGTTAAAGAGTAAAATACCAAATGACGTACGCGATCATTTTCTCGACGATCTGCCCAAAATAAAGAAAGTAGAAGATTTGGTTAATAAACTGGACGATTATGAAGCTGCATGAAGTCACCTTAAAAAGGAAACAAACAGAAATTGGCGTGTTTCTGAAAACAGAAGTAAATTTGATACCGCGAAAGAAGCTAAAAATTCACCATTGCCGTTCGTTCGTGCTCAAAAGAATTATGCTGATGATAATTACTATAACAAGAGTAATAATAAATGTTTTAATTGCAATGAGGCTGGCCATAAATCAATTAATTGCAAGTTTAAAAACAAAGGATTGAAATGTTTCCAATGTGGTAGCTTTGGCCACAAAGCCAGTATCTGCCCGCAAAGAGATTTTAAAGTGTCTCTCTCAAATAAAGTGTATATTCGTAACTCTCCAAAAATTGTAAATAAGCTTAGTAAAAATGTTGAAATAAATGGTATAAATTGTGATGCATTAATTGGTACTGGAAGTGATATTACTATGATTAATTATGATTTTTATTTGAAAATTGGTAAACCTAATTTAACGACTGATAATGTGAAATTAGCTGATATAAGTGGAGATAGCATTACACCTCTAGGTTTTTTTTATTGTGATATATTAATTGATGAATATGTAATATCAACTAATGTGTATGTGTTAGAAATAATACCGAACGAAATAATCATCGGCATGGACGTATTAAATAATCTAAGCTTTTCATTCCAAGAAAAACAAATTATCATTCATGGGAAAAAAGCTCAAATAAATTACACCCGGCTGGTGAGAAGCGAGGTCAAGGTCGTATCACTACGTTCCTCGGAGATGAAAAGAGACAGACAGGCACCTATTTTTGCTGAGGCTTGCAATAAAATAAATACACATCCTCTCCCATACTTCATTCATTTAGCGGATTCGATAAACTATGATGAAATCTACATGAGTCATGTAAAAAAACCCTTGAGACAGGAAATAAATCGTCTTTTAAATAAGTATTCGCCAAACAAAACAAAAAGTACGGAGTTACAAATGAAAATAATACTGAGCGATGATATTCCGATTACTCACAACCCTCGAAGGCTGCTTTTAAAAGAACAAAAATTCGTAGAAATTCAGATTGATAAATGGATACAGGAAGGGATAATAAAACCCAGTACTTCAAATTTTTCTTCACCTGTGGTTTTAAGCAAGAAGAAGGATGACAGTTATAGGTTATGCATTGATTTTCGTAAGCTAAATAAAAAGATGATTAAAGATCGGTACCCTTTACCCCTCATAGAAGATTTGCTTGATAAACTTGAGCAATCAAAAATATTTACTACTTTGGACTTGAAAAACGGATTTTTTCATGTAGACGTAGAGAAAGATAGCACAAAATTTACGTCTTTTGTAACACATCATGGCCAGTGGGAATTTCTTAAAGTACCTTTTGGACTTTCCAATAGTCCGAGTGTATTTCAGCGTTACATTAATGTGATATTCAGGAATTTGATGCTAGACGGAACTGTACTGATTTATATGGACGACATTATTATACCATCCAAAACCGAGGAAGAAGGGCTAGAAAAATTACAACGTGTTCTACAGGTTGCATCAGAGTACGGTTTGGAGTTTAATTTTAAGAAGTGTCAGTTTTTAAAACCACAAATAGAATTTTTAGGTATAGAATCCAAAACGGAACTATACAGCCCTCTGTATCTAAAACGGTAGCTGTACAAAAATTTCCACAACCACAAACTGATAAACAAGTACAAATCTTTTTAGGCCTTACTAGCTATTTCCGGAAATTTATACCCCACTATTCAAAAATCGCAAAACCGCTTAGTCATCTACTAAGAAAAGACATTGCATTTAAGTTTGAATCTGAACAAAAGGAAGCTTTTCAAAAACTTAAAGATATTTTAACTCAGGAGCCAATTTTGCATCTCTATCAACAGGGATCAGTTTTAGAACTCCATACAGATGCTAGCAGTCAGGGATTCGGAGCAGTGCTGCTGCAACCGGGAACCGACAATAAGTTTCATCCTATTCCTTATTTTAGTCGAAAAACATCTCCACAACAAGAAAAATATAGCAGCTATGAATTAGAAGTTTTGGCTGTAATCGAAGCGTTGAAAAAATTTAGACATTACTTACTGGGTTCTAAGTTTAAAATTGTGACTGATTGTTCCGCTTTTCAACAAACTATGAGTAAAAGAGATCTTACACCAAAAGTTCAAAAAGGCCTTTACAGTTAGAGGAATTTGATTACCAAATTGTTCACAGATCGGGGAAACAAATGGCACACGTAGATTCTCTTAGTCGAAACGCAGTACTTGTTGTTACTCGTTCATACAGTGAAGTGACCACTAAAATAGCCAATGCTCAAAATCAGGACGAATTCCTTAAGAAATTAAAAGCTTTGATAGATAAGCAAGAAGACGGTGAACACATTGTGAGAAATGGAGTTTTATACAAATACGATAATGGTAGAGAATTGCTCATAGTCCCAGAAGCATTACAAAGAGAAATTATTCGAGAAATTCACAATAAAGGACATTACGCTGTGGCTAAGACGGAAGAAATTTTAAAGCAAGAATTTTGCATACCAAAGTTGAGGTCAAAAATAGAAAGTGTGGTTGCCAATTGCGTGGAGTGTATTCTGTGTAATAAGAAACGTGGGAAAGGTGAAGGTTTCCTTAACCCCATCCCAAAAGAAAATTTGCCTTTAAATACATACCACTGTTTACATCGTTTCATTGGCCCTATGCCTTCTACAAATAAGAACTACCAGCATATTTTTTCAATAGTCGACGCTTTTACAAAATTTGTCTGGTTGTATCCGGTTAAATCAACATCTACTCAGGATGCAATAACTAAACTTAAGCTTCAACAATCTACTTTTGGAAATCCGACGAGAATAATAACAGACAGAGGTTCAGCTTTTACCTCAAAAGAATTTGAAAGATACTGTCAGGTTGAAAATATTGAACATTTCAAAATTAGCACTGGAATTCCTCGCGGAAATGGACAAATTGAAATAATGCATAAAATTTTAATACCCATTCTATCAAAACTCTCGATAACAGACCCTACCAAATGGTATAAACATGTTGCATCAGTGCAGAAAATAATCAATAGTACCGTTTCGAGAAGTACAAAGTTTACCCCGTTTCAGCTTTTAACTGGAGTAAAATTAAAAGATACAACTGATTTACATTTAAAGGAAATATTGGAAGAAGAATACACAAAAGCAATGATGGAAGATCGAAATAATATAAGAGAAGAAGCAAGGGAAAACATTTTGAAGATTCAAGAAGAAAATCGCAAAAGTTTCAACAAACGAAGAAAAGTGGCGCGCATCTACAAACTTGGTGAATTAGTGGCCATACAACGGACGCAGTTCGGAACTGGACTGAAACTAAGACCAAAGTTTCATGGACCGTGTCGGATTGTTAAGGTTAAACCTAAGGATCGCTATGACTTGGAAAAAGTTGGATGTCATGACGGACCAAATACAACTTGCACAGCAGCTGATTTCATGAAAGCATGGTCTTCAGACTAAAAGAAAAAAAAAATGTTTATTGGTTTATCCAGATACTGTTTTCTTTTTTTTTTTTTATTCTTTCAGATTTTTCTACTTTGATTTAACTTTCGAGGACGAAAGAGATGTCAGGATCGCCGAATGTAGTGACGAACGCCTGATAACGAGCACCATCTGCTGGCCAACAGGCGTTGATGCTTGTTAGACGGAGTGCAGACGAGACGAGATGAGTCTGAACGAAAGTCAAGACGTGTGAGACGAGACGGGTCTCTGAACGAAAGACGAGATGGCACATGTGAATTAATCCTGCGACGTATTCGACGAAATCTATTTAATGTTCATTTCTTTTATGTTAATGTAATTGTTCGTCCTAAATGTAATTAAATGTGCGTGATGCTAAATAGTAGTAATTCCTGAGTCCTACATAAATATATAAAAAAAGTTACACAACATTCTGGAATTATTTATGACGGAGCAAGATTTCAAACTAAGAAGCCTCATTTGCAAATTTCAATACTCTATCCGAATTTGTATTTGGGCAATAATGAAAAATCAATATCTGAACAACTGCGCATTGGAAAGAATAAACTGCATCAAGTTTTCAATATTCTTTTTATATGGGGATTTGTGACAAGAATTCAGAGCCTATATATATATATATATATATATATATTTAAAACTCTGAGAATTTTAAAAAATGGCATAAAGGGATTAAATAATAATATATAACAGAAAAAAGTTGCACAAACATTCTAGAATTATTTATGACGGAGCAAAAAAACTAAAAAATTTAAGAAGCATCATCTGTAAAGTTCAATGTTCTATCCGAGTTTAAACAATAGTGGAAAATGTTGGATTCAGCATGTCAACAACTGCTGAATAGGATGAATAAACAGCATCAAATTGTTACTCTTTTTATATAGGGATTTGAGACAAGAATGTGGAGCCAAAAATTTTTTGAGCATTTGAAAGAGTTTTGAAATAGAGGACACAAGATGGCTATGGGTAAATCTTAATCACATGCACAGTTGTTCAACTTAGCCCATCAAAATCTTTCAAAATATCTTAGAAATATTCTTCACCAATATTCCCATTTATATATCAATAATAAGCAAAAATACATTCCTTAAATATGTTTCCAGCAAAGTTTGAAACTATCGAGATTCATTCGAAGACAATTTTAAAAGTAATCGCTGCTGAAATTTACCTGGAATGAGGAAAGAAGGTATCAAACAATATATGCTAAATATCCGAGAAAAGATCATTATTTTTCTATTTTTCTCGTCTGTTTTCATAAAATAATAGATAAATTCAACCAAAAATCTACTGTGGCTGCAGAAAGGGATATCGTAACTTCCTATTTTATAATACTACATAAAACTTCATAATATTATATATATAACTCCTTATTTTATAATAATTCAAATGTCGACAAAAAAAATCCTGTTAACCATCGTGTTATCTTACAGAAGAGATCAATTTTGGAGACGTAATTTGGAAGTTACATAACGTTGACATCAGCAATTCAAAATGAATTCATTTCCAAAATTGAGCATTCTCTTTTATTCATCCTTTCTTGGAAACAATAACTTGAGTCTAGCACGCGACCGATTTCAATAATATCTTATTTTCCTTAGAGAGTTAGTTGCAGGGTTGCAAGCAATATATGTACTCTTTCCTACAGGAAACGAAAAATAATGGAATCCATTTGATTCCGAAAGGAATCGATTAAACGGAAATCTCGTGATCTATACATAAAACTTATGGGGAAGAAAAGAAAAGAAATGAAATCGGATCGATCTTAGTGATGAAAACAAGCCAATATTGGAGTATTATATAAAATTGCCATAGATTAATCCAAATTAATTTTCTAAATATTTGCCTAATTCAGCTCATGTCGGAGTCATTCTAAAGTGTTCTCTTGTTTCCTGATCCCATTCCATGTATGAAGCTGTATAAAAATTACTGCACAATCACTTCTACGTATCAAGAAAATGATCCCTCAGTTGCCCTTGTCAAAGGTCAACACGTGTATTCAATCGCCACGTAGCCGGAAATCCCATGTTATATAAGACTAGTGATCATTTGTTTCGCGCCCTCCCTTTTCTTACTTCTGCTTTTGTTTCGCGCTGTGGCGGAGGTGCCTTGTCCACGTCTCTGTTTGTAAATAATTATGCTTTCGCGGAATAGATATTAAAATTAATTTAAAAATGTTTCTTCACTGTCTTCAAACCTGCCTCCCTTTCACATAAAATATGCTTATATATATTTTATATATATATATTACATATGTAGAGACTTAATTAGTGACCAATACCATTCCACTGAACGCATCCAATTCAAATTAGTTTTATTGTATTGTAATAGATGGCACCATGGGTTCTACTAATCGAAAGTGCTAAGTCACGTGACCATAAATTTTAATAAAGAAGCTAGCTGTTGGCATTCGCTCGAGAGAAGAGAAGGCATTTCGTGTCCGATAACGATGAGTATTTAATACGCAACGGCGTTACATGGTTTAGCTATGGGCAGACATCGTATTAGGCTTCGCCCTTGGTGCCATTTAAATATTTTACATCTAACTTTAATGTAAATAATCTTTCCCGTCCTAATTGTTAATGTCCTTTATATTTTGTTTACTGTAAATAAATTATTTGTTTTTCTCTAAAAGTTTCTTAATCAGTACCCTAGACACTGATCCAAATGGGATTGAATGGACATTTTGTCCCACCCTGTCCTACATATATATACTAGCTAACCCGACAAACGTTGTTCTGCCTTATAAATTATTTCTATTGAATATTTTGGTTGTTAACGAATGCATTGTAAGTGTGTGGGGATGGGATCTATGACAGAAAGAGGAATTTAGCGCTATAGACGATGATAGCCGATAAAAACAGAAAAAAAAACCAACCATTCATTTTCTCAATACAATGTATTTCATTAACATAACGAACATATACATTGTTTGATCTCTTAAAAGTTAAACGTAAAGTGAAACAAGTAATATATTTTTTGTCCTAAAGTATAAAAATGAAATAAAGAAAATCAATATTCATTTCGAAGAGCAATTGAGTGTACGATATTTTTTTGTCAGTTTGTCAGTCCGTCTTCAGCCAACTCAAATAAGGTCGATAGTTTGCGCACGCGGGAACATGCCACATGTGAAAAACATGTTCTGCCCAAATCTAAGCTGCAAACAGACATCGTTTGGCCTTGCGACGTATTGATTGTCACTGCGAATGTAAATCTAATAGGAAATTGAACGCGTTTGAATTCAATTGGCACGTCTGTGAGAATCATTGGAATTCGTGGCAGCAAAACATTTTCGGCTCAGAATTTACTATTCAAAATGGTGGCTTCGATAACGTTTTTCATCAATTTTTTAATGACCAATCGCGTGTCATTGCACAGCCATGGTGGGTTCAAGTTCCGAAGTAAAATAACCAGAGATCCAACTTTCGGTCATAGAAGGTGTGGTGACATGCCTGGCAAATCCAGGGAGTTCAAAAATTCAGTTGGATAATTTACAGCTTCGTTAGCATCGCAAACTGCATCGATCAATTTGTATGATACCAAGTCGCCTGGCAACGACTGCTGTATCTTGAAGTTTAAATCGTCGACGCCCACATTTTTTTGCTGCCAGAATGGCACTTTCTGCCAGCCACGCATGATTTATGTATGGTGTGAGTACATCGGGAAATATGCAGTCAATGAGAGCATTTTGCGAATCAATGATTGTGCAGAAATTAGTGGGCAATTTTATTAGACAACAACTTTTCCATCATCGGTATCTAACAATTGGTCCGAGAATGTGTCAGCAGATGGATCTTGTAGAATTTGGACGCGCGTGTTTATTTTTAGCTGGACATTTTCAACATTACGCAACAGTGGCTATGATTTCAAGCAAACGTTGATCTCATCAGCATGCGTTGAACGTGGATAGGGACACCCTAATTACCTAGCGTTGTGAAATATACTTTACGACCTATTCTCATACTTACCAAATGCACATAAAAAATTTCATGAAAATCGGTCGAGCCGTTTCGGAGGAGTACGAACACAAACACCATGACATGAGATTTTTATATATTAGATATATATTAATCCAATTTAAATCTTAATTAATTTCAAAATTTTTATCATAATTTAGCCCATATTAACTTCATTTTAAAATGGTATCTTATTTCCTGATTCAATTCCAATTTTTTTTTTTCATTAATCCTACACGTGCTTTCTAAAACTGCTGATCTGAACATTTTCTCACGCTTTGAATGAAGGGATAAAAATCTGTAATACTTGCAATATTCTTTTAGAGATACCCAAGTCTACACGTGTCAAAGAAATCCATTTTAAAATCTAATAATGAAAACCAATGAAAGAAACAATGTCGGTCTTTTTTGCTCTTCTGCACTTGTAACACGATGTAAATTTACGTTAGTTTCATCATCGTTTCTTGTACATAATATACCTCCCGAATGAAATAAAATGAAGTTTTAAAATTTCAAAGTTTATTCCATTCGTTCACGGAACTGCTAGAATATGTTTACATTTATATTATATTATATTATATATATATATATATATATATACATTTATTGAGAATTTTTTGATAAAAATTAAGGACAAATTCAATATAACTTTCAATTAAAAATTACTTTATATTAATAAAATATTTATTCATTTTCTATAAAAGCGTAAAGATTTTTGCATGTTAAACTACACATATGCATTTTAATCTAAAATAAATTTTTAAAGCAACTAATTTTATTGTATACTAGCCGCCTTTGGCGACCAGCCGGTTCGCCAGTATTACCGCTCGCTACAATTTTCAATTAAATATTTTAAGTAACTGGTCTCTTAATAGATTCTCAAACAAAACATTTTTAATCTTCAAATTTTGATAGTCATACCAAACTTATACTTTTGTTTAGATCGTTTCGTTCAATTTACTCTATATATTTTGCTAATTTGTTGTCATTTCTTGTAAAACGTCACCTTTAATTTAAAGTGAAAATGATGAAATTGCAATTAATATAAAGATATTTTTTAATAAAACCAAGCGTTTTATTTTATTTATCATCTTTATTGCTATTTATTTATTACTATTATTATTGAATATGAGTATTGCAAATAGAATATCTCGGTATTTAAGTCTTATGTGAACTACAAAATATTTTTGATAATTTATGTAATATCTCAAAGAATAATTCAACAAAAATTTCTCAGATTTAGCATAAAATTCAGTTTTTAGTTTTGCTTTCAAAAGGATTGAAATGAAATCAATAATAATATTTTGTTCCGTATTATAAATATATTTCAAAAATTATGAAATCTAAATTTAATGCAGTAAGGTATCATATTCTGAGAAATATTCTAGACACGCCAAATTTTAAATAAATGAATGAATGTTTCTATTTTCCACAATCAACTAAGACTTATTTATGAAGTTTTAAATGTTAAAAATTTAGAAAAACTCAACATTTTCATAATTTTAGGCCAATTAATCTTGAGAAACCTGCGCGCTGATTGGCGTATTTTCTTTGAAACGATCGATGGAAAATCTAAAATTATCCTTTTTTTTATTGAATAGTGATATTCAAATTTTCATAAATCAGTCAGTTTAAGTGATCGATTTAGTTGATTGGAGATTAACTCTTTTTATTTAAAATATTAGTGTTTCAAGAACATTTTGTTATTCGTGATTTCCACAGCAGAAGCTTTATGTAAAATCAAAAATTCGTTATTTATTAGAGCATTTATTGAATTAAGTAAAATATAATCATTTTCTATTTAAACCATTTTAGTATATCTGTTGTGTTCGTGCGTCAACAAAAATAGAATGCAGACAAACTTATTATGAAACTAAATCTTATTACATTGTAGATAATATTATCAAATTTACATCAACTTATTTTCATTCAAAATTCTAGCATCGTTTTTAAACAACAAATTAAAAGTTCCAAAAATATCACTGTTGCCAATCTGAATTTCACAACTTTTTACAAAATAAAATTTATAATTATTAAAATAATCGTTTGCTACTTTTAAATAAAATATTCACGATTTATGTCGCAAAAGATCTGTGTCTTACTAAAGGTTTACAAATTAGCTGTGTGGCCCTGATTTGAATGGATATCCAGTTCATATTAAACAACATTTGCCTTAAAATAAAACTGATTTATTGGATTAATAATATAGAGAGTGTAAAAGATCATAAAATAATTTTTCTTGAATTTATTTTTTAGAAAAAATAATATTTCATATTTGTTTCATTTCCTAAAGACACGTGACGAAAATTATATTTTTGCAGATTTCATTTCCAAAAAGATTTAATTTATTTTTAATTGGTGCTTTAATCAATGTGATGGCAACACTTTGAAAAAAGCTATTTTTTTCCCAGGAATGCGAAACGTTTATTTTTATTTTGTATGAAAGAAATTGTTGAAAAATAGAGTTAAAATATTTATTTAAAAATTCATTAAAAACAGAAATTTAATTTTGATGTTAAAGCATTGGTAGCATTTAAAAGATAAATTTTTGATCTTTAACTTGATGTAAAAATCTTTTTTGTGCTGTAATATTTTCGGAAGTTATAGCAGAAACACGCCAAAATTTCGCTTAATTTCTAAATAAATACAATTCTAATTAAAAATTCGAAAAAATAACCCCCAGGTGCACATTCCCGGCCTCCAAGGTATACACGTGCCAAATTTGGTAGCTGTAGGTTGAATGGTCTGGCCTGTAGAGCGCCAACACACACACACACACACATTGAGCTTTATTATAAGTATAGACTTACAAAAATTTGAATAGTAAATTTAACATCTAATTTCAAAGATGGAATGGATTTGAAATATTTTTTAAAGCAGAAATGTCCGAAAATTGCGAGAAGTTTCAAAGGCATTAAGGAATTTTTAGAAATTGAGGTTCATCAAGATTTAAAAGAAATCATTTTCAAGAAAAGAAAGAAGTTATATTATGTCGATATCAGATATCAAAGACTTTTGTACATTCATATTATTCTATACACGATGTCCTACTAATTTATATCCTTATTACTTCTGCAAGCCCTGATAAGGATTTCATAATTAAATCTGCACGGCACATTCAATATTTGCAGGCAAACATTATTTAAGAACTGCTTCTTTCAAATATTAATACAATACAATTTCTCACTAAAAAATAAATTTAATACTCTCAAAATAGTCACTCAAACAACAAATAATTTAACTGTTTTTCTAAATATCCAAAAAAAATTTATTTTATAATAAAGCATTCTGCCAAACTCTTAAAAAAAGCTAGTAAAGGTAACAATTGTTTTCTTGGCCGGCGTGCGAACTGGGTTAACCTCAGAACAAGAAACCATCGTTTCTGAACTCTGACCTCTCATTCCGAAGAAAAGATCGGACTCGATGTGCCTATTAGACAGGTATGGATCCCAAACGGGTAGGACTCGTTTGGTTTTCAGATTTCTCCTCGATCTACTGAACTAGACTGGTAGGTTGTAAGCGAAAAGCCTCCTCCTAATGTAAACAAGCTCTTCGATGAAATCAGAAGAGCATCATGCATTCGATAATTCTGCCGTTATTACATATCATTAATCTGTTATAATTGAGGTCAGGGTTGAGATATGCAATTTTCACTGTAGTAAAAAAATAATCTGCCACAATACGTATTCATTGATAATATTATATATACATAACATTATCAATATATATATCAAAACTCTCATATTATATATTTTTTCAAATAAAAAAATCAAGGAATATGTACTAAATTTCGAGCTTTATTTGCTGTAGATATTGAATTCCATTTACTTTTGGGATTTCATTATACCCTATAACATTTTATCTCATTATACATTTAGACGATTTAAACGTGCAATTCTTGTATATATAAAAATTTATTTCGTGTATCTCGGAAACGGCTCTAACGATTTGGATCAAATTTTATATTTATATAAAGTTTAGCTTTTGTGGTTTATCTATACAGGTGTCTTTCCTGGAAAAAAGCAAGATTTTACACACAAACACACACACACAAAAAATCTATAACTAACAGAGCATTTTTCTATTTGTTCTCATGCTGACAATGTCATATAGCGCTATCTCGGACCCGATTTCACCATGGTAAAACTGAGTGTAAGCTCAAAAATATAAGTAATTTCCAAAATTAAAAACCGATTTTTTAAGCAAATACATAACGCATTCATTATTAAATAATATTCAGAATATAATTACTCAGAACATAACCATTAATTAATTTATACGAATAAATTTAATTCCATTAAAATATTTACAAATTTTATATTTTAAAAACATATATAATGAGTTTTTTTATCTTAATATGCATTCATTGAGTTATCAATACTATTAATTATATAAAATGCATCTTAATCATATAAAAATAATTTTCACCTGAGTTTCCAAAATTACGGCGATATTTAATTATTAGAAAGCTAAGAATAATAATGACAAACGAAATTATACGAAAGTAGCATCAAGTCCATAAATATTTCATCAACAAAAATGCAATTCCAGCAATTACTTACACTAAAAGATTCACGATTATTCTAATAATAATAATAATAATAATAATTAATTTTCAAATGAAAAATACACAATTTTTTAAAAATCATTAAAATGTAATTAAATTTATTTCTGTTTAATCGAATGCGAAAAATAGAATTAGCTTATTTTTAAAATAATTCAAAACTTTAAAAACGTCAAAGCATTCAGAATTGCCCCAGCTGGCGATTACAGCAATTTTGAATTGAAGTCATTAGATCTTGGAAATAAGGTGAAACTTTTTATTGCGTCCCAAAGGTCGAATTTCTAAAGAGTGAAGGAATTTTAGTCGGATGCCTCAAACAGAAAACTCATAAAAGCACAAAATGGCAATGCGTAGAATATTGGGTTCGTAAAACGAAACTCGACTGGGAACCTTCTTCACAACCCTTAGTACGATAAAAACTTTTTCCTTGTCTTGTTTTTAACGACTACGGCAAATGCCGTTTTCCAGAACATCTAATGTATATCAGCAGCAACATTCGAACTCAGCGAGTCAGAGTATTAAAAAGAAATGGTCGCATATATGCAGTCAAATTCTTCAATGATCCGTTCCAATAAAATGCACCTGCTTTGGCTGCTGTCTTCTTGTGCAGATGTGTCTAGCGGAGGATTCAACTGTCAGAGTTAAAAGTGCATTCGGTATGAAATACTTAAAATAGTAGTGTGATATTAAATCAGAATTTCTTGGAATTATTATAAGTTTATATAGAAAGGAAGTAATATCCAAACTGGATCAAAACATACAGATAAATAAGGTTTTCAAACTTTTTGATTTAATTGATGAATTTACTGTATTGATATTGAATTCACTATTGATTTCCCCCCTTAAATTTGTGATCTTCTCAACAATTAAATCTATATTTTATCAATAAGCAGTCATAAAAGAATGTACATTACATTACAATGTAATTAAAGTATAATTTACAAATACTTCTGATAAAAAAGAAGAAATTAAAAACTATTTTACATATTTTAATTTTTCATAACTATTTCTTATATTTAATTTAAAGCATTTTTTTCATTTTTAAACAGAACAGATATTACTAACAATCTATATTTGAAATTCATTCAGAATAAATTGTATTAAAAATGGATTTTAAAAACTTTTTTATTTTCGAATTGTTTTCCTCTTTATATTAAATTAAATAGATACCAAATCAATTTCCTTTTAAAATTATATAATATTGTTTTATGATTTTGAAATTTGGATAAAGGTTTTTCAATAGCAAAAATTGTTCTGCTTTAGTTTTAGATATTTAAAATAAACCAAAGCTTACCTATTAAATGAAATAAAATAATATGACATGTGTGAAAGAGAAAGATCTTTACTTCTATAATTACAAAGCAATAATTCAGCGTTTCGTGTCTGCTCAAACCGATTTCCCATAATGCAATTAAAATAAATCATTATCAAGTATGTAATTTTCATGCCGTCACTCGCATCAAAGTTCGTACCTCTCAATATCAAATTATATGGAACATAATCTTGAATATTCTGAAAATATTTTCTGCAATGTTATGGCTTTCCCAATCCTTAGAAATTATTAATTCTCTCATCATCGCAACACACTCTGAGCACAAATATACAATAGGATCATATTTACTTGTTCTCAAGGTTTGTGAGATTATTTTAATGTGAATTTAATCGTTTGAATTAGATTGAGTATTAGATTCTAAAAAATATAAATATCTGTTTTCAGCGTTTTTATTTGACTAGTAAAAAGTGCCAGCGGGAATGTTTCCTCGAAATTTTCCAATAAAAGTCTTATTTTCCTCCATTTCAAAATTATGGACCTAGGATAATGCCTTATATTGCATAGGCGAACAATAGTTACGAAATGCAGATCTCTGTCGTGAAACTATCATTTTTACTGAATCTATTGATGCCTTTTTCCCCTGCCGATTGAAAAAACCAAAATTTGGCACTGAACTAATTGTATTCATAAGATCATACACCGAATTTCACTGATTTAAGTCATTGCGTTTATGAGTCATCACATTTATACACTTGAGAAAGTACAGATCGACAGACGGTCACCCCTTTGAAAGAGCTGGTTCAAGATTTAAAAATCTACTTTTTAGATGCTAAATCTGTGCTGCCAAATTTTGTTTATCCAATTCTTTACATGTTGCAATTATCGAATTCACTAATATTCGAACAGCCGGACTTCCTCGAAATGGATTTCATTCAAAAGTTATTAGAAATCTACAAATTTGATTTAATGTCCGTATACCAAATTTTACCCGTCTAAGTCGAAACGTTTCAGAGTTATCGTATTGGCAGACAGACAGGCATAATATCAAAAGTGTTTTCGCTCAATTCAAGTCGGGGAACCTAAAACTGGGGATTCGTGTTTCTGAGTTAAAATTTTTAAAATAATTTCTCTATATTTTATATGCCAACTACAGAGAAATTAAACTGAACAGGAAGTAGAGTATGTATAAAACAACATTTAAGCTTAAAAAATTGACCTGCAAACAGCATTATTCAAAAATAACCGTCCACATATCACACAGTTTTCAACAACGGATTAAAAAACAATTCATATTTGTACAAACATTGGAAACAGCTTGAATCTAAATACACAATAAAAATTATTGCTAAAAATAATATTTAAAAGCTTTTCTTAACTATTGAAATTAAGGAAAAGATTCGATACAACTTAATTATAATAAATGTTTTATATACAACTATCTCTATCATAATTAATCGATTTCATATCTCGACATATTAGTAAGCATTTATTCTTGTTGATTGCCTTTCAACTATAGACTGCCCCCGTTGTTCTTAAAAAGTTGGTATTCAAACAAAACGGTAAACTGTACCTGTAAATTATGTTTTATAAGAAGACACTGCACCTGAAAACAGTGTTTCATCTATAGTACCTAAAATGGTACCTGTAAATAAAGCTATCGTTTCTTTAAATTATTTAGATATCGGTAAAAAAAATCACTTTATATATGCTTGTTATCTGTACATCAAATAATCTATAGCAGTTATTCCACATCTTTTTCGCTTGTTAGCATTTAGTGCGAGTTATCATTGGAATCTTTAATTTTCTTCTGCAAACTGAAATGCAAATGGGGACGTGGCATCAAAGGAAGCACACAAAAATTATATATATTATCATTTTGAAATATATTTATCAATCTAATTGATAATATTGATGCTGGCTGAAAAATTTCGTGTTCTAGGAAACTGAATTTAAAATGTTAATAAAATTAGGAAAAATTACATTAAAAAAATTCAACGTGTTTGTGGTGAAATCAAGATTCCTCAGTTCGCAGTGGTTAATATAATTATGCGACATATATTTATTTAGTTCAAAAAATGAAAAAAAGAACAAGAAATTTAAACAGAATAACACAAGAATATAAGTAGAATGTATAAAATAAATACCGAAAAAACTTTTTAAAAAATCAATAAGAGCTACTAATCATATATAACAATAAGAGCTGCAACATTTCATTGCAACAAATAATCCAAATATCCCATTAGATTTTTTGAAAAATATTTTAAACTTGCTAGTAAGTTTTTATGGTACAAATAAAAGTAATTCATTAGACATTATATTTACAAAAAAAAAAAAAAAAAAAAAAAAAAAAACACCTGTATTGCTTCAATAACAGTGCCACTAAATCGTGAAAAATATTAAGATTCGAACATTGTAAAGTGAAATATGAAAATGCCTTCATTAAAAAAAGAAAGAAAAGAAAAGCAAGAGCAAATTTTAAGTAATATGTCATTAAATTTTTAATCCGACTTGATCAGAGTCCGACATTCAGTACAATGGATCATAAAAAAAACGTTAAAGAAAAGAACAAAAAATATTCTAAGAACCATTATTCTTAATAGCTATCCAGATCCATTTTTTAGCTCACTTTATGCATATTTCGAGGAGTAAAAACGATTAAAATCCTCTTAAACAGACGCAGAAGACTTTTAAGAGCAGCAAAACTTCAACTGAATGAATGAGAGTTGAAAAAGAAAGAGAGGGTAAAATTCAGTTCCGGGCAGAGAAAGTTCTTCATCTAGCATTCGTGCACACATTCGTCTCGACTTCCGATTCGAACAAAAGGTTCCCACTAAAAGTTCGGAAATGCTCTACTGGCGTGTTCTCTCTCTATTATGGCATTGTTCGTCTCTCCCATTACTGATCAGACGATACTTTGTGTGATCGGCTGAGAAAAAGAAGCCAAGAATAAAAAGGGGAAGAAAAAAAAACGGATAATAATAATATGTTCGACGAACGAAAGAACCAAACGATTCACGTCTCATTTTGCAGCATTCGGGAGCAATTTTCTTCGTGGATGATTCGGTCATTTAGTTGTTAAGCGAGTCCATGAAAAGCATTTTGTGTCGTTTAGGAAGATATCAGACGACCAATAAGAAAGCTATGGCTACGGTTAGTAAGAATGTAAAGCGACTTTCATTCCTAGTGATTTGCGGGGAAGTACAATTTTCTAGTTGTGGTCAAAGGGATGAGCAGGAAATAGCTGCAGGAGATTCACCATGAATTTTTAATCCAGAATACAAGCTATTCTTTTCAATGGTGTTTTCTAAACTAATACATTTTTAATGCATACATAAATAATTTCATTATGTAATGCTTTATTATATTTAAAATATTTCCCCAATTCATTATTTCGAAAGTAATGTAAAATTATTAAAGTGAAAAGTGAACTACATGAGATACGTTTTTTGGCTCTCCCTAAAGACAATGCTCCAAATTATTGGAACAAGGTTAGTAAAAGTTTTATACATATCGTTATTTTCTTCTTCTTATTATTATTACTTTACTTTCTCATATACGTAGTATGAAGAAAGGTATAGTAATTGTCAAATAAATTTGAGCTAGAAATTTTGACAAATCTCCACGTTTTAGACCTCCCCGAGTTCGAAAAACCTATTTTTGGAAAAAAGTCCGTCTGTCTGGGACAAAGATAACTCAAAAATGCCTTGTACAAGATGGATAGAATTTTGATATTTGGCCTGTACATCAAATTTGAAAATTTCTGTCAAATTTTGAGCGAACTTTGATCAGAAGTTCGTCTGCACGGTTGTTCGAATATAAGTTACAAGATAATTACAAAACGAAAGAGAGCTAGAAAGATGAAATTCGGTAAGCAGATTTAGCATCTACAGTGCAGACATCTTTCAAATTTTGAACTAAATCCAACAAGGAATTCATCGCTTTTCGGTCTGTACTTTCAGAAACATGTAAACGCGATAATTCAAAAACGCAATGACTTAAATGAATCAAATTTGGTGTGAGATTTTGTGACTACACAATTTGTCTAAAATATAAATACCATTTTTGGATACTATTAACGTAGGTCAGAGATTAATCGCCAAATAAATCGCCAAGGATGAACGATAAATGCAATAAAAATACTAAATTCATGACAAAAAATATTTCGTAAATATTGTATGCCAATGCTTTGTAAGACATTTTCTGGCGTGACAAGTGTATTAGAGAGTACGAGAGAAACTTTTGGGGTGACCATTTCTGCTGATTATATTGATGTATTTTGAAGTAAATATGAAAAGAAATAGGGATAAAACCATTTAAAAGCTAAAAAATCAAAATATAATAAATATTTAATAAATTTGAAAAAATGCAAATCTCTCTCAATGAAGAGTCTTCTTTTTCTCTGGACCAAAATCAGCCTCTCATATGCATGACTAGAAGTAATAATTAATTGTAAAATTATCTGTGAATATTCTTCTCACCAGATGAAGTTTTTGAACTTACCATCGACAAGGATTCCTGCACCAGAGATTATATTTTTAATATTTTATGCATGAAAATATAATGTATTTTCTTTTTTCGTCATTTTCATACATATATACAGTGGTTCAAAAAATTGAGAGTACACCTTACTTTTATTTGATAAATCCGACTTTCAATAAAAATAATACATTACCGAAAAGTGCAAACATGTCTTTAATTTTTACCCATAACAAATGGTTTAATTTAGAGTAAAAAAAAAAAAAAATCAACGGAAAACTTCTAAATTGAAAAGTTTCAGAGGCACTTTAAATAAACATACTCAGATTGTTCCCTCAAAAAATTGAGAGTACA
>JAPMOR010054877.1:191747-201869 GCA_026543865.1 Argiope aurantia | reverse complement strand
TAAAAGACATTCGATACTAAAATGCTTTTATCAAATGTATTACCAAAAAATTTTCTTCATTTTTAGTTTCATCTTAAACTGAAATGATTTTGCTCGAAGTTCAGCGGTTCCAGTTTATTATATTTGTTACTAATCTGAACTTCAATATTTATGTGTTGTTTATCCCTAATTCCAAAAGTGGATCGAAAGGTATTACATTGTTAACAAACAATGACATTATAAATAATTACGGTTCTCTCCAATTTCGACGAAAAAACGAATTTCTAATACAGGTATTCTGCCGCAAAATCCCCCCTTTTCTGTTTGTCAAAATAGATCTCAGACAAAGCCAGATTAATTAAACCTCACAATCTGAATCCTGAATACAACAAAATAACAACCCGAATACAAATTCGAAGTGCAACCGCCGATTCAAGAAATTCCCAGAGAGATTAAAGAACGCGAAAACTTTCTCGGTAGCAGAGTAATTATTCAGGATTTGAAAACTCGGAAACAGTAGAGCAGAAATGTTGATATAGAGAAGGAGAGAGAGGAAAGCATAAAAAAAAAGAATCTTAATTGGCTGTTCGGAAGTGTTATCGCTGCGCATTGGTCTCTGAGGATGGAAGCGAAATCTCTCATTGGATAAAATTTAAATTTACGTTATTACACTTTTTTAAAAGTTAAATTTGGCTCGTGCATATTAATTTGGTTTTCTATTGCTACAGCGATTAAGAATGACTTTTCTAATTACTTAAAGAGGAGTATTAATTTACTGCAATCTTTTAATTTTTTAAATTGTAATTCGTCTGAATGTTCATTTGAATTCTTGTTTGATAAAATCTCCCATTTCACAACACGAAAAAAAAAATTCACAAACAGTGCTAATGAATAATATAATTTAAAATACAGATACCTGCATTTCTAAATTTATTTAAATTCTTTCTTTAAATAAACGTTCATTAATTTGAGGAAAATAGCATGCAATGTATAAGTCATACAAATAAAAAAAGAATAAAATGATAATGATTTGATATATTTATTTTTCATTTCTATTTGTCAATAACATTACTGCAGTTATTTTTTGTGTGTTAACGCTACTGCTACTTATTTGCAAAATGCCACAATTATTTATTAATTTCTTAACCCTCAAAAGAGTTTGTTATTGAATGATTGTCTTTTCAATTATCGTAGCCAGTGTATCCATATTGCGCTAAACACCTAATTCTTTAAAATGTTTAGTATAATTCATCATTTTATTAAAGATTTTTTATGATATTTACCATTCCTTTATCGAAGGGCAAATCTTATAATTGATCTAATTTAACGCAAACAGAAATAAATAAAAAAAAATTAGAAATACTAAAATTTATCACCAGTTATTCAAATTATAACTCAAAATATGTGTAATAATCTAATAAAATGTATAGATTTATATTTAGATATATATTTTAGAAGTTTGAATTAATAATTTACTTAAATCAGTATAACTTAGTATTATTTTTATACATTAATTTTATATCACATATTTTCACTATTTTTTTCAGAGTCGATGAAATTATTAGTCAAATTAATTAACTCTACGAATATTAAGTTCATTATTTCAGTGCAAAGGATTTTTTTTATCTAATTATTTATTGAACTCATTTGTATAATAAGGAATTAAAGCTGAATCTTCATCTTCAGTTACAAACGGTTTTGAAAAAGCAAAAGGGAAAAGAAACTGATATTGCATTTTTAAAAATTTATTATTACATTATAAACAGCATGTTGCAGAACATTTCGATATCGAATTCGAATCGCTTAAAACAGTAGTTGGTTTTTAATTGCAGGACTACATTACAAGCGACATTCCACATATGATTTTTACTTTTATTTATTTTGTATTTTCTACAGCTTTGAAAACTATAATAATCTCGTTGATAATAAATATGGAGTAATTTTTTAACATGATTTATGGTTATAGGCTTCTTTACTATCTGTTAATTGAGTGATGCTACATGAATCGGAAAGAAATTGTTGACCACTTCCTATAGATCTGACAGTTGACTCAAGAGATATACTGAATTTAGCACATAGTTATTGGATAGTGGATGCTGAATAAAAAAGGAGTTATAAAATTTAAATAAACACTTTAATTAAAAATTAATGAAAATTTTAACATTTTTTCCCTCGATAACTTTGCAGCAAATTATAACACACAATCTTTTTTGCATTATTTAAAAAAAGAGCTTTTCAATATTACCATTTTTATTTCTGTAGAATTTTTTCGCCGATTTTAATAAATTTTTTAAAATATACTTACTTTTACAATACTTATTTATATACAGTGACTCAAACAATTGAGAGTATACCTTACTTTTATTTGATAAATCCGACTTTCAATATAAATAACATAACAATTGGTTAAATTTAAAATTAAAATAAAGAAAAGACGATGAAAAACTTCTAAATTGAAGAATTTCAGAAGCATTTTAAATAAACATACGCAGATTTTTGCCTCAAAAAATTGAGAATACACCAATGAAATGTTTGTAATACCTTGCATAAAAAGAAAGTGTCAATATTTAATTACATGTCTTTCGGGGTTTATAATAACCTTTAAACGTCGTGGTACTGATTCGACCAATTTTTGATGGATCTGAATATATTTTACCCCATTCTACTTGCAACACTTCTTTTAAATGGGTTTTATTTCTAATTTTGTTTTTTTGAACCATTATTTAGAGTGTGGCCCACAGATATTCAATGGCTTTGATGTTGGGGTACTGTGGTGACATGTGTGACTGCTTTTTACAATGAAAAAGACACCGCATTTTGACGTTACGTGCATTCTGTTTGGGGTCGTTGTCCTGCTAGAAAATGGAATTTCCATCTAAACCCAAATTTTTAACACTTTCCTTTAGATTGCTGCGATTATATGGGTCATCACACTTGCTGCAGAAACTTCTCAAATCATAGGCAGAAGTGTAAGTGCTGAAACTGTGCGAAATGTCATTAGTTAAACTGGGTATAAAAGACGCATTGTTAAAGAGAAACTGTTCATCAGCTTGCAAATTCAGAAAAAGCATTTGAAGTTTGCAAAAACTCACAATTGGAGACCAATGAAGACCATAATGATGATAATAATAATTTAGTGATAAAAGAAAACTCAACAATTTTGGAAATGACAACCGTCGCACTATAGACAGAAAACCTAATACTGCTTCGGATCCAAAAAATTTGCGTCCTACAGTTCAACATGTCGGTGATTCCGTCATGATTTGGGGTTGTATGGTTTCATCCGGGGTAGGATATTTAATTCTTATAGATGACATTATAACCACATGGATATGGTTTGCAGAAATCTAAAAATGTGGGCTAGATGACAATTTCATTTTCCAGCAGGACAACGGCCCCAAACAGAATGCACGTAAAGTCAAAATGTGGTGTCTTTTCAATTGTAGATAGCAGTCACACACACAACCGCAGTACCCAAA
This sequence comes from Argiope aurantia, assembly GCA_026543865.1. Classification (NCBI taxonomy): domain Eukaryota; kingdom Metazoa; phylum Arthropoda; class Arachnida; order Araneae; family Araneidae; genus Argiope; species Argiope aurantia. The sequence goes on along the minus strand of JAPMOR010054877.1, from coordinate 198,411 downwards.
CATCAATGCCATTGAATATCTGTGGGCCACACTCTAAATAGTGGTTCAAAAACACAAAATTAGAAACAAAACCCATTTTAAACAAGTTTTGCATGAAGAATGGGGTAAAATATCTTGAAAAACCACCAAAAATTGCTCGAATCGGTACCACGATGTTTAAAGGCCAAAAAGCCAAAAAACATACAACTTAATACTGACACTTTCTTTCTATGCGAGATATTGCAAACATTTCATTGGTGTATTCTCAATTTTTTAGACAAAAATCTGCGTATGTTTATTTAAAATGCTTATGAAATTCTTCAGTTTAGAAGTGTTTCGTTGATTTTTCTTTATTTTTACTCTAAATTAAACCATTTGTTATGTGTAAAAATAAAAACATATTTGCACTTCTCGGTAATGTGTTATTTATATTGAAAATCGGATTTATCAAGTAAAAGTAAGGTGTACTCTCAATTGTTTGAGCCACTGTATGTATTTATTTTATTACACATTATTTTTATACAAAAATATTTTATGACAGACTTGTATGTAAAATATTTTATGACATAAATTGTGACTTTCCACAGTTTTTAATTACTGACTTATGAATACTAAGATATTAAATAATTTGTCTGTAACGATTTATTGTTATCATAACTAAGAGTAAATTTTTAAAATTTATATAAAGATAGACGAATAAATTCAAACTTTTAAATTTCATGAATTTTAACATTAATAAAAACATTAGAACAACACACGAATTCTTTATATTCATGTTTATAAGATAATCTTATAAACATATTAACCATAGCATTACACATAAGAATTCGCCAACCGAGATGTTTCCTTAAAGCAGAAATAATTTAAAAAATAAAGTTAATGTCGTGTTAACGATATAAATATTTGTAACTTTTTTAACATACCATAAGTAGGATATGAGTGAAAAGCTTTTGTTTTGAATTAACGGATAAAAAGAGGTCCAAGTTCTTATAAAATAGAATTTTAAGACGATTCAAGGGAATACAAAGAATTAAAAGGCACTGTATTATGTTTGAGTTAAAGAGAAATTAATTAAGTATTTGAATAAATAACTGCAAAATATAAATTAGAATAAAAAGGTAATTAACAAATAAATTGGATTATCCGAAAAGAATAACTCAAAACAAAATTCAAATACTTTCATATATAACTATTGTTCTAATGTTTTAATAATTTTTTTTATTTAAATAAAACCAACAATCAGATTCACTTCATTAATTGTCAGATTCACCGAACTCTTCGATTCGTACTATGGTTATATGTGTTTACATTCATGCTGTGATATTTTGTATTAAAAATTCGAATCTCTTAATTTTTTTAAAGTTTCTGTTATTTTAAAAAAGTCACAAAATCTAAGTCTTGGAAAGGATGAAAACTGTAAAAGTTTTGTATGAAGTTTGCCTTTAGACACAAAGAAATAGAAAAAAATTTAAAGAATTAGGGAGAAAAAATAATATATGTGCATCACCAATCAAACATCCAATGAATTAGCTCCAACTCCATCATTATAATTTACAAAGCACTGATAAGCGACCCGAAAAGCAAAAGGTTTCCATTCTGACTTAAAAATCATCTTTCCTTAGTTATTTTTTTCCTCCGATGATCGGTTCTGCTTTCTCCCCTAGATCAATGATAAACCAGACAAAAAGAAATGGAATGATTGGTTCATAATACGAGAAACTCTGACCCAGAAGAGCGGAAGCCGGGTTCATCAGAGGTTGCGATCTGATGGACGTTTCAATGGCAAGAGAAAGTTGTGAGAAAGTTTCATTTATGGCGGGAACCCACAATCGTATATGCTCATCTTTGTAGGACAGCATTGATGCCATATGAAATGGTAACCTTAATCACCAAAGTCCACGAAAGCTTCTTTCTCTAGCCCATAAGAAAAATGAGATGGCGATTAATGTCACTGGATTGGTTAGAGCTAAATGATCTTGGCTAACATGAGAAATGGAAATAGATTAACATTTGAAATAAATAACTCGATCTTGCTGTATTTATATTAAACATTGGTCTTCAAGGGTCGATTTTACCAAAAGGATTGCAATAATGCAGAAATCCTAACCCCCCCCCCCATTTGAAAACGCTATATCAAGTGAAAAAATACTTGTATGTAATTTAAATTATATTTTACTAATCTGAATAAAATTAATGCAATTTTACCTTAAAATCGTTTGTATTTGGCTGTGGAAATGAATTGTGCGGTTGTACATTACAAAGTGTAATGCAAAATCATAAATTTTTGATTTTATAATGTTAAAAGAAGTATCACCATTTTTTATTTTTCATCATCTTCCAATGATAATAGAAAAATTTCACAATTTTTTCCTAATTCTTTAATTTTACACACCAGCTACAAATAATATATGACCTTATATAACTGCTTCCTCTATTAAATTATACTAAAAATTAAATTACATTTTTGTTTTTAATTTAGCATATTTCAAGATTTTTCAGAGATACTCTATGCAAAAAAGAAAAAAACATTTATTTTTTCATGCCTTGTTACATATTCTAAAATTTCTGGCATTTAGTGGCCTCTCAATAAATGAGCAAAGGTTCAAAATTTTAATTTGATATTCAGTTAAATAAATAAAAAATTTAATGTTTTCATCAATAAATATGTAGTTTATTATCACAAAAGACCAATTTTACACCATTTGAGACACAAAAAAATAATTATTAAATTTTCTGTAATGCCAGATTTATTTCCAGAAACTGTAATGAAATTCAATCCAGCTGCTGTAATCAAACCAGATACAGACAATATACATGAAAATCAAATTTAAAAAGAGCAAAACTGCTCCCCCATACCTTCATCACAAAACTTACATTGATACTTTAATGGCTATATAGAATTTCAAAATATCAAGACTAATATTTTGCTTTATTTCAAATTTAACAATGAATATATATTAGTACATTATTAAGGTTTATTCAATTAATTGCACTTAACAATTTCACAGTTTAACTTTTTTATGTACGTTTATATCAAATACTATGTTTTGCAACATCATCAAAGCAAATTTAGAACGCTGGTAAGAAAATCTTATTATTATAATATTTGAAACTAATTTTCAATAACCCTACCCTTATGAGACTTTGATTTTATAATTTAGTACATCTATTTTTCTGAGATCTATTTAAAATTATAATGCAAAAAACATTCTTTTAATGTATTTGATGATAAAAGAGGAAAGGTAATTTCACATGTCAAATCTTTATATTCAAGGACAAAAGTGACTTTTGAAACTTCAAATTATTGTAGACAAATGTTATTAATTTCTATTCATAAAATAAATGACTAAATTTATTATTTAAATATATTTGAAATTTATTCAGAATTCAGAAATTTTAATCCAACTCATGCAAAATATATTACTAATTTTTAAAGTAAATAGTACATAATAAATGGTATATTTCTAATAAAAATAAGAGCTCTTATAATATGTTATTAGGCTGAGATTTTACTTTATTTTTTAAAAATTATATAGATTTTTTTTCTGTCAGCATATAATAATGAAATATTTTTATTCTTTATCAAAGAATAGTTTAAAAATAGAATTGTTATCAAACATTTTATAATAATCTTGTATTAATCACAATTAGCAAATGTGAGTATATATTACTTTAAATCTTGAATACCAATTTATAACCCATATATACTAAAGTCATGTAATTAACAAATATCACAAAAGTAAAATTTTAAGGAAGTATAATGTTCAATACTTGGATCAAAATAGAAAGATATCAGCTTCAAAATTCGAAACTTATATTTTAAATAGAAGAAAATAAAATAGATAGGAGCTGACAGGATCAAGATTAAAAATTAATAGCAGTGAATCAAACAATTTCACTATGCATTTTTTTAAAAACTAAAATCCAACGCTGGATGGGGAAACAGGTAAATATTAATAAAAAGTACTTTTTAATTATTTGTTGGGCAATCTACAACATAGCTAAAAAAAACTGTAAGAATATAATTTATTTACCAGATTTATCTAGTACAAATATATTTAAAATATTGATAAACCACAATCAAATTTTAGAAAACTAACATAAAAGATGTAACAAATAGAATATTCATGAATTTTCTGATAATTTTTTATATTTCTAACATATATATATCACTTTGTCAAAAAAAATTCTTTTTTAAATTTTATAGACCAAAAGTTAAAAGTAATAAAGCAGTTTCATTTTTTTAAATTTACTTCATTACCATTATCTGTTACATTAAACTATAAATATCTGTCAGATTTAGAAATTACTATAAAAGATCACAAATATTTTATTTCAATTCACTAATACTGTATGTCATTCATGTGGGAATTTAAGCATGATTTTGTAATTGTTAATCAATTTCTTGTGTAGCTTCAGCATTAATTACCCTGTATAAAAAACTGCACTTATAATAAGATGAAACAAAACATTTTATGTGTAAAAAATTTAGCATTTGTTAATAATATTTGTTATTTTCTTACTGAATCTTCATACAAGACAAAATTAAACAATTTTTATAATTTGCTAATTCATTTTATTTGAAGAGCATCATTAAGACAGAATTTGAGTTATCTATAACTGTGATTTGAGAAAACTAACAAATAGGAAATATGTTATTCATTAACAATTTTCACCTCATTATATAAAGCATAACAATAATTAAGAACTGAACAAAATTTTATACTTCATTCAAGAAAAATTACAGTAATAGTTAGAAATTATCAAAACCAGATAATTGTGTGTTTTTTACTGGGACGTTTTAATTAAAATAATATGACTGAAATATAGTCGGAAGATGTGCAATAAAAAAATAACAAATCTTGCTATTGATCACTAATTACTGTACTGTAATAAAATTTCAAGCATAAACAAACTATAAATAGGTGGGAAATTGAATATCACATTTTAACAAAAATATTAAAGAGAATGTTCATTTACGTTATATCATTAAAATTGGACACGAAGCATAAATGTGTCAAGTATCCAATATATTAGAAAGATTAAGGATTTCATTAATTTATATTTGTCCTTTCACAGATACACAATGTTAAAAATAAAATATAATTAATCTCAGGGATGTAATAATAAAGCAAATAAAAATCTTTATACGGAAATTGTTTTTTTACAAATATACAACTTTTGTTTAAATTTGATGAAATTTAGCACATATATCCTCAAGAATTGTCAATATTTCAAAGTTAAAACATTAATTAAGCTATTTTCGACATTTTTCAGCAATATTTTCTTACTGAATGAGTCAGCAATATGTTAAAAAATAGCTAAAAAATGTTTGCAATTATAAATATTCCATTTCTTTACAAAACCTTCTGCAATTTCAATAATTTTAACTTGATCATAATCTCTAACAATATTTTTATAGTTATCTAAAATTCAAACTAATTTCACTTATTTATCAAATCATTCAATAGCATAAAAAGAATAGGCTAAATCCTAAGGATGGATACCGCCAAACTTTAAAGATAAAGTCGCCAGCGTCTCTTGAAAATAGTATTAAGTAATTGTAATAAGTAAATAATATTGAGTAAAATAATAAATAGTAAATAATATTGAGAAATAAAATTCTACAAATTATAGCATCCGGGAGGATTGGCGAGAAAAATTTGGCGAAAAATCGCCAAATGGTACCCGTCCCTAGAACTGTACCAAAAAAATTGTAACATTAATTATGAAACAAGTTTTTCATTTCTGTTTTGATTTGTAGCATATATACTTTATAATTTGCACATAAAGTAATTTATAATAGTCTAATTCCATTAATTTTACCACATAGCAAGGTGAATTTGTTAATACATGCATTTCACATTAATGGCAGAAACGCCAATATTTGGAAGTAACAAGCTGATCACCAAAAATGGCTAAAAATTCATAAAAGCACAGTTTTTTTTTTTTGCATTTTACAAATATAGCTATTTCTTATTCCATAATATAGTAAAAAAAGTAACAATACAATTAGAAATTTTATGAGAAAACATTAACTGTTTTCATAATTAAATCATCCATCAAAATACTTTTAAATATGATCGAATACACTAATAAAATTCCAATAATGTAAATAAGATATTATGAATTCCAGTTTTACATAAATGATGAATACTTCTACTAAAGAATTTTCTGTTACTATTTCAAATACAGAAGCAAAAAGTTTAAAAATAATGACAGAATTGTCTATAAATGCATGCAATATTTTCAGTCTGCTACCCTTCAGTCTTCACCCTTAAGTATAGTAATTGAAACATATTTATATACTACATATGGAATTTTTTTTCATATATAGCCTGACGAGGGAAACTCGGAATTTAACAATTATTAGCAAGAAATGAACTTTACTGCACAAGTAGGAAATTAATTTTCAATTTTTAAATAAGGCAAAAGATAAATTCCTTGACACATGCACACAACCAATAGTATAAGTTGTAAATTAAAATATCAGACTAATAAATTACAGAAGTTAAATTAATGAATTAGGCAATTTAGTATATCAATGAATTGTAGAGGTAAACACATCATCAGCCACTTTTCTAGCCATGCAAAAGTCACTCCAAAAGAAAAAAAAATTAAGCAATAAGTACAAAATATGATTTTTATTGAGTAACTGATTTCCATCAGAATTCACAAAACAGAA